>JALPQI010028157.1:0-13722 GCA_025490895.1 Thaumatotibia leucotreta | reverse complement strand
AACTCGGCATCCATTTTCCTAAGACGATGAAAACGCAAAGCCTTCATTAACGTTTGGGGCTAGGTGGCACCACTGTCATACTACTTAACAATACTTTCCCCCGGAACGTATGATATAATACGACTATTTGTCGAAAGATGGCGCTAAAATAATGTAAGCTTAGGCTACTCAACACTAGATGGCGCGCTGTCTCTGTTACTGCAAATTAATACGTACAGATTTTTAATACATAATTATATATATACGAAACAAAAGACATCTTTTCTGTTTTACTTTTGTATTTTGAATAGTGAAGAGAAACTTTAAACTCGCACGGTCAATCAAGTTTCTAACCATTTTGCTTGGAATTTTTCCCATACAAATTAGCATCGCACAAGACAAATAACATTGTAGGTAGGGTACACTAACCACATATTATTTTTGGAGCCATTTTAAACACAAAAAGCCTTTACGATTTTTACACAACCTAGATCAATTTCCAAATTCGACGTAGGTATACACCAAGAAGGCAAACTCTATCTTAATCGGGTCGTCTAAGACTTTCTCCACCTCGAATTGGAATTAAAATAAAATTAGCTTAGACAATTAAAAACCTGGTTTAGAAAAAAACAAAAAAGTGTATTACTTAGATAAATAGAAGCAGATTAATCGTAATCAACTGAATTAGGTTGGACCTGCAAAATACATTTTCTTTAAAGCGTTTCAATTAAATGGAGGAAAAGTAAACAATCCCGAGGGTTCGCGAATAGCAAAATTTAGTGCAAAAATATCTTTCAGTGCACGTTATTCTGGTAAACGTATTAAGATTTGTATACCATGACTTTATGAGTTATAAATTTTTGCATCATATTATACGGGGTGATTATATTGGGTCGTGTAGCAGGAGTGAACAGTACCGTAAGATGGGGCTATTTGAGATCCACGGGGCTATTTGGTACTAAGGAGAAAACAGAATTTAAGCCCGATTTCTTTTTAGCATTGAATATTATAAAAATACGTGGTCCCAAGTCTAAGATATTTCTTCCAAATCTTACGATACGAACATTTATATGGGTCTAACACCTTTAATTTCGATGTTACCAAATTGTCCCTTGGGTCTCAAATAGCCCCATCTTACGGTACTAGGGAGGGTTAATCTGAGCAACATTTCACTAAAGAGACAATAAAAAAGTGAAAATATTTTTCAATAATTAAGTTAAATGATACTTCAGTCAGCCTCTGTAGCCTATTTGTTGTGATGCTGCATACGAAGCTGGAGGATTCTGGGTTGAAATCCCGGCAAGCTCATTATTATGTCACATTTTTTTTTATTTGAAATGGGCTTACTCATGGCCACAGACTAGCCAAGGGCAGAGACGCGGCCTACTATGGAGTGAGTTCGCCCATAAGGTGCCTATTCACCCTTGACTTGAAGGCTGACATGGCGGGTTATTATGAACTCGGAAATATTGATTTTGTTCCTTGGTTGTGCCTGTCTGTGTAGGTACTTAGTTAAGAATCTATACCTAGCTATTATATATATCATCCCTTGGTAGCCACATAATGGCCTTAATTGAGCTTAATTTTCGTGATATGTAACTTCAATCTACAAATTCATAATGCAACAAGATTTTTCTATTAATTTAGCAGAAATTATTAGCGGACCTAATATTCGTCTGTCACTCCAACATTAGAGTGACAGAGACCAAAACCTAGATTTGTTTTTGGATTTCGATGTTCGCGGTATATCTTAGTCCAGGCCTACTACCGCGAAAATCGAAATTCGGAAATTTCGAAGATTTTTCTCTGTCACTCAAACGAAGGCGTCATTAGAGTGAGAGAGACAAATCCTCGAAATTTACGAATTTTGTTTTTAGCGGTAGGGCCGCTGAGTCCGGAATTCTCTTAGCACTTTTGAGCTATCATAGTTTTTCTCGTTTATCGACTGCCGAATGGTCGACAATGAAATATTTTGTATCGTTATATTTTAGAACACAACAAACCAAATATGATTAACATTAAAGGTAAACAACAGGTGTTGTTAACACTATAAAGAGTGAATCTATTAGATACCTACATTTTACATTTTCTTAGCCGTGTGGTGACGGCAGTAGGTACGAATATATTTGTCACCTTCCCAACTCCTCTTGCGGGTGTCGTAAGAGTCGACTAAGGGATTGAAGTGTCACTTACTATTATTTAATATAAAATAGGTAAAAAAAGTTTTAAGTTAAACGGTTTTTATTGCACCAAAAACTAGAAAATAAAAATTAGTTGTAACTAACCGTAGATGCTACTTTCTGTAGATTAGTCACGTGAAACTATTATCACTGTAGTCTTGCCAAGTCGGATGCTGAAAGCCACGTTTAGCCTCTATGTCAGTGGATTAAGCGTTAATCGGAAACTTTTACCAAACTGAAATAAAAACGTGGGGCGGACGCAATTGTGATTAAGTCACTATAGTTATTTAGGAACACACATAGAAATAGTGTAATAAGTTTTGTTCTGGCCTTGATAAAAGTTATTTACCTCTGTAGAAGTGTTGAAACAGATGGATGTATAATTGCAAAATTAAAGCTACAATTACATATTTTGAACTTGTATGTTTCTTTATAATATCGCCCCACGTTTTTATTTCAGTTTGGTAAAAGTTTCCGATTAGGTAACGCTTAATCCACTGACATAGAGACTAAACGTGGCTTTCAGCATCCGACTTGGCAAGACTACAGTGATAATAGTTTCACGTGACTAATCTACAGAAAGTAGCATCTACGGTTAGTTACAACTAATTTTTATTTTCTAGTTTTTGGTGCAATAAAAACCGTTTAACTTAAAACTTTTTTTACCTATTTTATTTTAAAGTTTTTAGTGCAATTGTTAAGCTAATTTCCGATACTATACCCACTTATTCCAGATCAAAGATGTTGTTTGTAATATGCAATACAATTATGCATGCTAGCGTTTAACTCTCGCGCTTTAATCACGACACATATGTAAACGTAATTGGACATTATTTTATGCGTAACGAGAGGGGAATCCCTGCTGAATTTTTAAAAATTCGACACTAGAAAAATGTCAGCTTGAATGCTCGAAGTGTCACAAATGGACGTGTTATTCATACAATACCTTAGATAACAGAGATCTGACAATAAGAAATATATCCATCAATTTATTTTTTTGAGAAAATCAAGTTAAAATTTTTATATTGTACACATTATACAAGTCGAATTTCGAGACTATAAAATATAAACTCATACTTTCAGTCGACCAACCGGAGGACCGCAGGTCTGACGGAAAGTCTGACGCGAACCGAGGGCCCAAAGGGTCAATCCGTGCAGTCTATCAACCGGTGGGCCATAGGCTCGACGGCACTATGGCACGCACTACGTGAACCGAAGGGACTCACACTCTCTGTCTATCAACTGGAGGACCGCAGGTCCGAGTGCACGTCCTACGCAAACCACCCGCGCTGTCAGTCTATCAACCGCAGGACCGCAGGCCCGACGGCACGCCCTACGCGAACCCGTCTCAGTCTTATCAACCGGATGACTGCAGGTCCAAAGGCACGTCCTACGCGAGTCACTCATGCTGTGAGTCTATCAGCCGGAGGGCCGCAGGCCCGACGGCTCGCCCTACGTGACCCACTCACGCTGTCACTCTATCAGCTGGAGGGCCGCAGTCCCGACGGCTCGCACTACGTGATCCACTCACGCTGTCACTCTATCAGCTGGAGCGCCGCAGGCCTGACGGCTCGCCCTACGCAACCCACTCACGCTGTCACTCTATCAGCTGGAGGGCCGCAGGCTCGACGGCTCGCTCTACGCGAACCACTCACGCTGTTAGTCTATCAGTTGGAGGGCCGCAGGCCCGACGGCTCGCGCTACGCGATCCACTCACGCTGTCACTCTATCAGCTGGAGGGCCGCAGGCCCGACGGCTCGCCCTACGCGACCCACTCACGCTGTCACTCTATCAGCTGGAGGGCCGCAGGCCCGACTGCTCACCCTACGTGACCCACTCACGCTGTCACTCTATCAGCTGGAGGGCCGAAGGCCCGACGGCTCGCCTTACGCGATCCACTCACGCTGTCACTCTATCAGCTGGAGGGCCGCAGGCCCGACGGCTCACCCTACGCGACCCACTCACGCTGTCACTCTATCAACTGGAGGGCCGCAGGCCCGACGGCTCGCCTTACGCGATCCACTCACGCTGTCACTCTATCAGCTGGAGGGCCGCAGGCCCGACGGCTCACCCTACGCGACCCACTCACGCTGTCACTCTATCAACTGGAGGGCCGCAGGCTCGACGGCTCGCTCTACGCTAACCACTTACGCTGTTAGTCTATCAGCGTGAAGGCCGCAGGCCCGACGGCTCGCCCTACGCGATCCATTCACGCTGTCACTCTATCAGCTGGAGTACCGCAGCGCATGCCCGACGGATCACCCTACGCGACCCACTCACGCTGTCACTCTATCAGCTGGAGGGCCGCAGGCCCGACGGCTCACCCTACGCGACCCACTCACGCTGTCACTCTATCAGCAGGAGGGCCGCAGGCCCGACCGCTCGCTCTACGCTATCCACTCACGCTGTCATTCTATCAGCCGGAGGGCCGCAGGCCCAACGGCTCACCCTACGCGATCTATTCACGCTGTCACTGTATCAGCCGAAGGGCCGCAAGCCCTACGCGAACCACTCACGCTGCTAGTCTATCAGCCGGACCCAACAGCTCGCTCTACGCGAACCACTCACGCTGTCAGTCTATTCAATATGTATGTTTTTACCCATCTTGTGAGTTGTCACAGCAGGCCTATATTCACCAGTGAACATCTTTCGGCTGATATGATGATGATGATGATAATGAAATCCGTATGTTTCTACCAAGTATCTAAAGCAGTACTTCAAAATCTACTTATCGCTAAACCTAGCGGTTGTGGCAGGCAGTAGCACTGGAGTATCAGATTTGAGGAGTTGGGCGTTAGTATTAAATTCGCTGGTTTCTACTTAATGTCTAATCGAACTTATTTAAAATCAAGATATCGATAAAAGATAAACCTTGCGGTTATTGTAGGCAGTACTGCAGCATCAGGAGTGAGGAGTTGGAAGTCAAGATCAGGCTGTTAGTATTTGATTATGCCAAACATGCTATACTTTCATTTTCACGTGTCTAACACTCTCGGTTAAGGTAAGCAGTACGTCTGCAGCATCAGGCTTTGAGGATACAAGGATACAAATATTATAATATTGCATTGTCATGGGGACTTAATAAGAGTTCCAAATTTTATTGATTTCGGTCCAGTAGAAGTGGTCGAAAAATCGATCACAAGATTTGAAGCATCGACGACAGTTGATACGCGGTGAAGTTAATAAAAACCGTTTAAAAAGATTGTTGATGGGCAGCAGCGTCATCATAGTGGACACATTACTGCGATCGCCGATCCGCTTGCCCAGCGTGGCGATTATGGGCATTTACCTCCTAATGCGTCTATACGCATAGTTAATAGGAGAGGCCTACGTCCAGCAGTGGACTGTCATAGGCTAATGATGATGATGATTTTCTTGAAAATGTGAAATGTGTAGAGAAGGCAGTAAGCACTATTAGGCTAGACTTAAGTTAGTCTAAAGTAAAAAACATTAAATTACATTAATTCAAAAATGGCATGGAACAGAGGTGTGGTGGTACTGTTCTTCAAAAAGGTGACAACGCTTTATTGAAGAACTACCGACCCATCTCACTTCTGAGCCATGTCTATAAGCTGTTTTCAAGAGTCATTACGAATCGTCTTGCACGCAGGCTTGATGACTTCCAGCCTCCCGAACAAGCCGGTTTCCGAAGAGGCTTCAGTACCGTAGACCACATCCATACGCTTCGCCAGGTTATACAGAAGACCGAAGAATATAACCTGCCCCTCTGTTTAGCTTTTGTGGAGTACGAGGAAGCCTTCGATTCGATCGAAACATGGGCAGTACTACAGTCTCTCCAACGGTGCCAAGTCGACTACCGCTATATCGAGGTGTTGAAGTGTTTATACGAGAGCGCCACAATGTCAGTCCGACTCCAAGACCAGAGCTCAAAGCCTATTCTGCTGCAGCGGGGAGTTAGGCAAGGAGATGTCATCTCCCCTAAGCTGTTTACCGCTGCACTGGAGGATGTCTTTAAGACTCTGGACTGGAGAAGGCTGGGTATCAACATAAACGGCGAGTACCTCACTCACCTTCGATTCGCTGACGATATAGTAGTCTTGGCTGAGACCTTGGAGGACTTAAGTACTATGCTCGTTGACCTCAGTAAAGCCTCCGAGCGAGTTGGTCTTAGGATGAACATGGATAAGACGAAAATCATGTCGAATTCCCATGTAGCACCAACTCCCGTAATAATCGGAGACTTTACACTCGAAGTTGTAAACGAATATATATACCTAGGGCAAACTATTCAGTTAGGTAGGTCTAACTTCGAGAAAGAGGTCAATCGTCGAATCCGACTCGGTTGGGCAGCGTTCGGGAAGCTACGACACATATTTTCGTCCAATATTCCGCAGTGTTTGAAGACGAAAGTCTTTAATCAGTTGCCAGTGATGACATACGGTACTGAAACGTGGCCGCTTACAATGGGTCTCATAAGAAAGCTCAAAGTCACCCAAAGGGCAATGGAGAGGGCTATGCTAGGAGTCTCTCTGCGTGATCGGATTAAAAATGAGACCATCCGCAGCAGAACCAAAGTAACCGAAATAGCTCTCTGAATCGCTAAACTGAAGTGGCAGTGGGCGGGGCACATTGCGCGCAGAACCGATGGCCGTTGGGGCGGGAAGGTTCTTGAGTGGCGGCCACGTACCGGAAGGCGTAGCGTGGGTAGGCCCCCCGCAAGGTGGACCGATGACCTGGTGAAGGTCGCAGGAGTCCGATGGATGCGGGTGGCGCAGGACCGGTAATTGTGGCAATCTTTGGGGGAGGCCTATGTTCAGCAGTGGACGTCTTTCGGCTGATATGATGATGATGATGATGATGAATTCAAAAATAACTCCGATGTTTTCATCAGTAACAGAACACGCAAATATTTTTATTACAGTGGAAACTGGATAAGTGGAATCGCAAGGGACCGGCAGTTTAGTTCGGCTTATCCAGGTTTTCCATTAATCCAGTTTTCCACTTAACCAGGTTCAAATTATACGTTTTTTCACTTACAGAGGCTCTCGCTAACAGAGGTTGTAGGTGCTAGTAATTTCGCTTATAGAGGTCACGTATATGGTCAAAAAAGATCAAGACTTAAATCAGCAATTCTCTTTATTTTTGCCACTAAAATGAAATATGAAATTTTAGGTAAATTTTATACTATTTCTACTCAGAATCACAAGCCGATTCCATTTCCGTCGAAAAAAAAAGTGTCCCATGTTTTTTTTTCCTATTGTGTTACTATTTTCCATACACCTTCTATGGCGGTAACACAAGAGGATATTCGAAATATGTATGAAATTTTTGGGACATTTTTTTTTTCGCCGGAAATGGAATCAGCTCGTGATTCTGAGCAGAAATAGTATAAAATTTACCCAAATTTTCATATTTCATTATTCAAAAAATTTTTTCAAAAATTTTTTTAGTGTCAAAAATAAAGAGAATTGCTCAAATACATAATCATCTTTTATTAAATAATATGTATATTTGTATATCCATACAAACTTGTATGAAGATATGAGTTAACAACAAAAATAGGCATGTAAGACTTCAAAAAGCAATACTGAAAATAATCCACAGTACTTCTAGGTATACAAAAATAATAACTTTCCTTTATTATAAAGTAACTTAGTATATTTCAAACAAAAACTCTCTTAATATTTATTTATGCAAAGTAAACCAGTATGGTTAAATAAATCAATACATGTACCGATTGAACTTTTTTGAACAGTCGACGTCAAAGGCAAAGATATGTCTACACTTTTGGACTTTATTGCCTTGTAATAAGGCGAAATGTGTAAAGATATCTGTGACGTCGACTGTCCCTACTTTGTTCTTTCGTACATGACATCTCTTTTCATCATTTATAATTTATATATCGTAGTGTGACTACTTAAATACATGACTCGAATAAAAGTTTGGTAAAACGTAGCCTTATTAAATGATTGCTTATCTAACAGAACGGCACCGCAGTACAGCTAAAGTAACCAAACTGAACGTAGTGAAATCTCAAAAAAAATACCTACGTACCGTACAGTTAAAACACAAACCATTAACGAACCAAACTACCCCCATTGTGACTATTTATTAAAAATACAAATTTTATATCGCCAAGCTATTCCACTCATAGAGGCTACGAAGACCGATGCTACCAGTTATAGAGGTCAAAATAAGAAATTTACGAAAAATTGGATTCCGCTTACAGAGGTCCCGAAATTCCACTAATAGAGGTAATTCGTTGCCAAGGGACTGGGACCGAGACTTTTGGTCCACTTAAAGAGGTTTTCCACTAACCCAGGTTCCACTTATCCAGTTTCCACTGTATTATCTATGCTGAATTTGAAGCAGCATAACAAAAAACAAAATTATTATGCTGCTTCAAATGTTTGAAATATGTTTACCTACACTTAGATGAGATAAACAGAACACAACTTAGACGTGTCTAATATTACTGGCAAAATGTGGATTATATTTTAATTTTTTATCAAATAAATAGGTATCCCCATAATTCATTGTATGGAAAGTTTGACCTAATTTATTATTTGTTATAAATCTAATACAATTGCGAATAAAACTATACATTCAAAATAAATTTCGGAAAAAGTGACAATACTCTGGCTGGACATGATGTTCAAAATTAATTAATTTACCTACGTATAGTAAAGTTGCCTATCTAATAATGTAATGATTGTAATTTATTAATTGAATTAATTTTCTCAAGAATAAAAAAAATAGATATCGATTTTTCTTTCATTGGTTCGAAGAACCCGTATTAGGTCGAAATAGGAAATATCTACTGCCAATGATAAACCCGTAGGCTAAACAGGGTGCTTCGCTAAGAAACACAACTATCTAGTCCCAAAGAAAAACTAACTAGAAAATGATTTTATTTTTTTAATATAATTTTATTAATTCATACAAAACATTTAAACACGAAACTATAGGCGCTCTGAGAATTTAGACAAGTTTCTGACGCCTTTTGACTCTGACGTCATTTCAGAAAACCCTCATTGCCTACCTACTGACCCCATAGTGTCCCAAGCATTCATTCCGTGGTCAAAATTAAAAAAAACGTGATAATTTAACAACTATAATTCAAACAACCGGATTATTTCTTATCTATAAAACAAACGTATCACATCGCATGTCAGTCATACAAATTTTTTTTTATGGAGATTAAAATATCTGTTTTGTTCCAAATCATCCCATTTTACGATACTTAAGTACCTATCTCTTCAAATATAAATCACATTAAAAAGTACCTCAGTACTTACATTTCACAGTTAGTACAGTAGGTACCAACAATGTTTACAATTATTAGACACATTATAATCGTACTTACCCTAAACGGCACAACGGCAAAGTGCCACAACTCAAATAATCATAAACCTTTATTCTCAATCGAAGAGAATTATTGTAAAAGCAAATCGCTCTCAAACAATATACCCTTTCCAGTCTAACTGTCCAAGCCAATTCCATAAAGAAGCTATCTTCCTCTATACATTATCCTTCCTATCTCGGACCATAACATGAAACTCGGGATCTATTTTATTATAAAGTGCATTGTCTACTATAGGAGGGCGGTCGACCGACCAGCATAAATAATTTAACTGTCTTAAAAGATTCAAAAATAGTTTCCTAACATTGCCCCCCCTTAATATGTACACCATTTGTCAGGCCATAACTAGATTTAAACGACGCGTTACAGTACAAAAGGTCACGCCCATTCACAGAAATATATTCGTCTCGTTTTAACGCGCGGTTCGACCAACCAATTAGAGGCGCGACGTCTCGCTCTTACGAACGGTTTCTGGTTAACTTTGCCTTTTACAAGCTTGCTTAGAACGTGGCAACTGCTAGAGTTGTCAAAAGCATTTTTGATCTTATCGATAAAAAAATAAGACACAAAATGTTGCAATAATGGTTGTGTAGGGGGGAACCAATTGAAGCGAGACTCCCCTCGAAAGGGACGGAACGAATCGTCTGTTTAAGTTAGTGAGTCCAAACGAGTTTTTATGTTTGGAAATCGTATTAAGCTTTTGTTCGAAACTGTTCCACTCAACGGGCATAGTTGAGGCGTTCGTGCGGTCAACTATCGCAGTATTGAAAAGAGAGGGGGCAACGCTGATTGGCTCGTTCTGTTTGATATTGTGTGTGACGATTCGGCCGCGGGCAGTCGCGCGAAGCTCGATTCAAATTTCGAACCCGCGCTTCATTTGTTTTTCGAAAATTTTCATCCAGTGCTCCAATTGCGAAATGGTTTTCTGTCGGTGAAGCGACTTTTAGTGCCAGTGTTTTTATTTTTCAAAGACTAATATAAACTATAACCATGTCTTCAGTGCATTCAGATGATGACCAGGAGGAGATCAACGTAGACTCAGATAGCAGATTATCAGGACATGACAGAAGCATAGCATCTGATGACCAGAATTCAGAGCACAGCTATCATGAAAGATATCCATCCCCAAACGACCACATGACAGACACACAACCTAGAGTAAATCTACCTTTCAGTATATCTAGATTATTAGGTAAACATTTCGAAGATATAGAAAAACGGAGAAACTCAGGGGAGAGTGATAGAAGTGAGGATACGGAATCGGAGAGTGCGAAAGACGACCAGAAGGAGATGCCGTTGAATTTTTCTCACCCTCCAGGGTTGTACTCTGCTGGGTTGTTGAGGCCTGGTCTTGGGATGGGGTATGGGTTTGGGAACCCTGGGGTGGTGAGGGTTCCGGCCCATAGGGCCCTAGGGGCGCTGGGAGCGTGGGGAGTGGCCCTGGATCCTATGCGGCAGGCGGCTGCGGCGGCGTTCGCGCACCAAGTTGTCAAGGATAGACTGAATGGTGAGTAATTAATGAGTACATCAGGTTTTGTTTAGCTTCTAGACTGTAAATAAGAGGAGGGGCCAGTTTTTGTGGACTTCATTGTCAGACCGCCCGTTGAGGTGAGTCACTGAACCTAATATCTGTTCGTCCTAAACTAAATATCAACTTAAATGCATATCGTCTAAACTGTTCAAAAGTTCCTAATTGAGTTGAAAATTCCATCCAGATAAAATGAAGATCTAATATGATCCAATATGTCTCGACAACTTTCCTACGCCTATTTAGGTACATGGAGTTCACTACCGATATCAGAGTGCTTAGCCAAGATGCCAATCGCTGGCGCTTAATCGTCAATTGTAAGCGAAAGGCAGCTAACTGTCTTTGTCGCACTAATATGCAAGAGTGACAGAGAGGGAAAACTACGATACGCTACTAAGCGCTAGCGATTGGCAACTTGGCTAAACGTCCTGTAGTTATATGTATTATAATCAGACGTACAATTCCAAAGATAAACATTTTGAGTAATCAAACATGAACAGCCACGGATAAGTCTGCTCTGAACAAACCGGCACCATATCAAGGGTTTCATAGAATTTGTAAAGTGACGCTCTTAGTGGCTATTTGTCGCACTTGTCAAATCGTATGTAAGTGTAACAGGGGTGACATGTCACCCCTGTTACACGTCTCAGAACCGTGTCTCAGACCCGTGTCAGAAGGCCAATTTGGACCTCGTTCATCATGATGAACGAGGTCCAAATTGGCCTTCTGGGATGCAAAACCTTATAAAGGAAAGACAATTAATAAACAATGACTAGAGATATACCCTTAATTCAAGAGGATTACGCTGAAGTGGATACTAAGACCGGGAAGGAGATATTACAATTTTAGACAGTTTAAGTTGTAACATGAACCAAAACCAACCATGAGTCATAGCTTCGTAAGTCTTCGCCTATTAGAAATAAATATTTGTGAATTTTATCCTAATTGCCAAAAACAGTGACTAATTTCGTTTGGTTCGAATTCGAAAGGCATAAAACAAAAGCAACTCTGTTACTAATTTGCAAATGTTTAATTCAACTGGAGGTATGTAATTTGTACTTGTGCAAGTACACTGGGAATTAAGAGGAAAGGCAAGACCGCTTCTAAAAAATCAGGCATATCAGGGAGTGATTGTAGAATATTAGTGAGGTGACGCGCTCTGGGATGGAAGGGAATAGTTAAAATCAATTAGCAATCCAATCAATACAGGAAATAAAGCATCTGTGAACCATGGACGAAGTCCTCTCTTGTTGTTGTAAATTTGAAGGAAGGCAAAAATGGTAACTGTTCCAAGTGGGTAATATTGTTGTAACAAAAAAAAATATAGGTATGTTACGTAACATAATGAATAGGATCGAACATCTTACGGTTTTTTATAGGTACTTGCTTGACGTAGAAGGACATTATACTCTGTCCCAACAATGTCTGACAAAAAGAGGCGTTTAATTGAAAAAATGTACGCGCGATGAGTTCGCTGCCTATAGAAAGTTTGTATTTTTCGTCTGTTTTTGACAGAAATTGTGAGACAGATCATAATGTATTTTACGTACCTATTTTGACATTTTCTTTCAATTAGTTGCGTTTGTATTGCAGCATTTGCAGCCACTTCTCATGCAATCCAGATAATCTTTTTATTCTGTTGAAGCTCCAGTAGACTCAACCACTTCCTTTCGGTTTGTCAGATTTGCGGTGACAGGTTCACCGAGGCCTGACGTAGATACTTTAATGATGTTTGCTTTTGTAAGTAATTTATCAAGTATCCAGTGAGTTTTGCAACTATGAGGACACTGAATCGGTATCATTAAGAGATATGGGCGATTTTGGTATATGTATTTAGGTTTGTCTAGCAGATATTTTAAATGGTGCTTGATTAAGTCATTCATTACTATTCAGCTTTGCGTTTTGTAAAGATGAATCGATGGCATGTCTGTTTAGTATCATAAAACATGACCGTTATTTGCAATATTCTTTTTATAATCATAATTATATATGTTAAGTTTATCTGAATTGTACCTGTAGTTTTTCTCCATAGCCGAGTCCTTGTCTTTAGTGACTAATCTTAAGTTAATGGAGCAGGAGGTCCGGTGATATGATCCAGGCAAGGGCGCTTATTTTAGTTCTCTACGTGTCTTCTTATGTTTCTTGTATTAGGTTATCCTCTTTTATATGTATATCATAGCTTAGTACCTGGTTACAATAAGCTTTGGCTTACTATGCGGCTAGATCGGTCTGTGTTAATTTAATATTTATTACCTAACTCAAAATAATTAATACGGTTCCTATCCTGTAGTTTCTCATTAGTGGTTTGTGGTGAGTATGATCTTCCTATCTCGATTTCGAAAATGTATGTATCGAAAATAGGCTCATTTGTGTTAACACGTCTCATCTTAAGAATTACTTGATACTTAATCCACAATGGATTTTTGCATGGCAACAGAACTATTTAGGTATCTAGGTTTTAGTGTTGTTTTAGTGCTCTTAAAGAACATCAAATATTTCTTTTACAGAAATATGTGTCTCATAACCCGATATCGATTCACTTTCGTTTATTAGCCGGCTCCTCATTAGATAACTACTTAAAAGCCACACTTAACTGGTTGTTTACTTAACTAACCGTTAAACTGTTATCTTACAACTCACTTTAAATAAAATAGGGTCAGGATCGTAAATTTTCTGTCGAACTAAAGAAAAGAATTTGAGAGTAAACAACC
>JALPQI010028156.1:0-10133 GCA_025490895.1 Thaumatotibia leucotreta | reverse complement strand
AAAACACAAACAAACAAACTCGCAAAACTGTCTTATGACGTTCTGTGATTCTGGGGAAATTCATGACCCTCCTATTTTGGAAGGCATTATTTGTTATAAACCGCTACCCAAACGTGAAAAACTTTTGCTTGATTTATTTGTTGTATGTTTATACTGTCAACAAATTATATGGATTAATTTATTTGTATTTATGCGACTACATACCCACATTTTATTTATTAAGGGCCTGTTTCACCATGCCCGTATAAAATATATTCGCCAAATAAATATTACCTGTCTTTTTTATTTAAAAGCCTGGGGAAAAGGATAGTGATATATTTATCTGACGTATTGTGTAACCGGGGATTGTGTTGTGAAACAGGCCGTCTAAATAGAAAAGGGAAAAATGTATGTACGTAAGTAAGGTGAAAAAGTGGATACATGACTTTGTTAGACTGTACCTTTCTACATATAGCTAAAGCAAATAACAACTGAATACAATAGTACATTACATCAGAGGCCGGGAAAATGAGGATTTCCGGCCAAGTAGGTATATACCGACCGGATAGGTAACGATAACGAGGCCGGGAATCCGTTTTTACGCCGAGGCATGTAATATAGTGCTTTTAATGACACTGTTGTCGAAATTCAAAAAAGTTATTTTTCCTCTCACTAGCTCGTAAAGCGCTCGTTTATCCTTTAATACGAGCGGGTAAAAACGCTTTTTACCAACATGTGAATAAAGTAATTTGACGTTGCTCTAATTCCTATAGCCCCCTACTGCCTAGTATAAGTGGATCTGTATGACCGTAGTAACCATGCGCAATCGGAGCTCACATGTTAAATTAGTCAATTCTCATGGGTGACTTTGTAAGCCATTGGCTATATTTAAGTTCCAGAAGTAACTCATTCTACGATACGTTTCGACATTGAGTTTTAAATGGTTTGTTTAAGTTAATTTACATTTGGATGAGATTTGTAATCATATTTCCTCGCGATAGTGAGGGGAAAAAAGTTGTATTACACTTGGCGGCAAAGTTTGTTCAACTCTCGTGCCTTGTGACCTTCGCAATGCTCAAGATTCCAGTTTTTGAACCACTCGCTACGCTCATGGCTCAATTTTGGAATCTTTCGCTAGCTCAGGTCTCAATATTGGCACGACAGTTAAACAACAACTTTGCCCCCTTGTATAATAAATAATCATGTTGTTACAAATATAAGGTGTTAAAGTCAATGGAACAGGTACCTACAGAACATGAACCCTGCTAGGGCACAGCAATTTATCTTATAAATAAATAATTTTATCTAAAATCAGTCACATTTAACATAAGATAAAAGTAATAATCACTTATTCAAAATCCACATAAGGTACTAATAATAATAAAATAATTTATAAAACAATATTTTCACTTTTGAAATTTTTCGCTAGCTCAGGTCTCAATATTGCCACGACAGTTAAACAACAACTTTGCCCCCTTGTATAATAAATAACTATTGCAGGACTAGGCCTGAAAAGTGTAATGAAATTCCATATCCATCCAGTGAGCTACTGCGCCCTAAAAGCGATACTTCCGAGTCAATTTTAAGGAACGTAAAGACAATATTTCATTGGATGTTTGAGAAAAAAATATTGCTATGCCTAGTAAATAGTGATGTTTTTATCAGGCGCATATATTATTTTATCCGCGAATTGTGTTGTGATTTGTGAAATAGGCCGTCTAGATAGAAAAAGGGAAGCATTTACATATGTATCTACCTACATATAGCAAAAGCAAATAATAACTGAATACAAAACATAGGTATTGTTCTATGCCTAGTACAAGGACATTCTCGAAATACTTCATTTATCAATAGGTACAGTGCGTATTGCGTGCATTAACTTGCATTCACGTGCACGCCGATTTGATTCTTATTCCGTTGCTGGGCGGGCCATTGTAGCATGCATGACACAGGTATAGAATCTATTAGGCAAGTAACTGTATCATTGCCATATTGTGGTATTACCAATGCTGTAAGGATACAAAATGGAGTATTTATTTTAATTATTGGCCACTGTTAAAGACTTGACAGTAAAACCCACGGAAGTCACAGAACCGTTTCATTTTTATCGCGACTGCAAAAAAATCACGATGTCAGCCTCCGTGCATAGCTTTGCAATTTTTTTTAAACAGTTAAAGGCTTTTAATGAAAACAAAATTTTACGTCGTAATATTTTGTGTAACGACTTTTGGCAGTGAATAAAGGCGACAAATTCAAATATTCTATGAGCGATCAACAATACGCGCCTAGATTTTTTAAATTTGGTGCATTAGGCTGCGTTTCCACCAGAGATGTGCGAGGATGTGTTTTCCATACAAATGACGCCTATTAATGACTCGAGCGAGGTGTCATTTGTATGGAAACACATCCTCGCACATCTCTGGTGGAAACGCAGCCTTAGTATGGCCTTTCGTAAAACAATTGACGCAATCGTGATTTTTGTTTCGCGATTTGCCTACAAGGCTCCTCGTTGGAATCCCAAAAAGGACATTTATTTGTGAGTTTATCACAAATATTTATCCATATTTTAGTATGAAAGAGACACTTCGAGAGATACCTATTATTATATTTCTTTTATGTATTGCATTGCATACCACAGCTGCTTGCATGTCAGTAATATTAGTTTGAACTATTTGTGTTTTCCAAATTAAGAAAATCAGACGGTAATTAAAGGCATATTAGTCATCATGCTATCACAGCTGGCTTATTAGCCACATCCAATAGATCCATTCATTTCCAATAATATAATCCATTTGGCTTACGCTATGAAATGTTAGACTAGGATAACCTAGTCTTCCCTGAGTAGCAGTGCGAGTGCCATGCGTCGCGCGCAACGAGGAGAAGGAAAGGAGGGATTTTTCCTTCCGGAGATGGGTCCAGAGCCCTGGACACCCGCTGCGAGGTCGCGGAAGTGTGCTCAGGCGTACCGCTTTAAAGCGTGACCCAGGGATCGGATACCGGTTTTTTCTCCATACAAAAGAACGGTTCGAATTCCGTTCTTTTTCGTTCTTCGGTGTATATTTTTTTTATTAATGGAGTAATTCAAAAATACCTTGTTAATAATTACATAAAATGTTGAGTACTACATAAAGAGTGTAAAACATTTTAAAATATTGAGCTATTTCGAGGTTTTTCTAAAAAACCGGTTCCGATCCCTGGAGTGACCTCGCTTTAAAGCTTCTTGGCGGCAGACCGTGGAGTTTTAGTGGGTAGACCAGGGCCTCATTACCCATGTGAGTCCCACATAACGTCACGCATACCACCGGGGTCCGTCCCCGTGCCCGGATGGTATGCGTAATGCATTACCCCACGAAAAAAAAAGGATAACCTAGTCTCTAAAAGATTTCACCCGGTATATTATTTTATTTATTTATTATTATTTATAATTGACATAATTGTATACATATTAATGACAACTCGATTGTAACTAGCGACAACTGGTTTCACAATCTGTACGGAGATGTAGATTTTGTAGTGACTTTTTCAAAGACGGTCCCAAAATAGAAGTTATCTGTAATTATGAGTAGATCCAGAAAATATGATTTAATATCATGTAAAAGATTTACCCAGTATACTAGCCTAGACTGCAGGCTTAACATATGATTGGTGCAAGGTAGACTTTTCGTTACAATATAATAAAAGAGTAACGGATAGTCTATCTCATGGCAACATAAGGTTGCAACAATCATGGGCCAAGCATATTATTATCAACACTACAGGGTACAAAACTTTAACAAACCTTAAAACTTACAGCCTTAAAAATGTACATTATCAAATATTGAATTTATAATTAACTTGGGCATCCATTTGCCAGCATATGTTTCTTCGTTGTAAGTGTTTCTATCCTATCTCTAGAAGCTTCATTAAAGTTTTGCACCTAGATATGCCTATTGCCTATCATTAATTAAGTATTATAATAATTACCTGAAGACAAGAGGCCCACCGTCTCCTGTGATGGCACATCCATTGCTGCAAGTTCTGTGCAACTGTAAAGTGAAATATAATAATTAATGAGCTAGCCCGTGAATGGGTTGCAGCAGGTGTACAACACACCAAATTTCTCTAGCGCGGGGATATAGATCCAACACATGGCCCCTATGTGTTTCAAACCAAGTATTTGTAAGCCCGTGATTCTCAAGGAGATACAAAAATAATAAAACTAATTAGACTATAATAAAATGGATACTTAGATTTGGACAATGGATGTTTATTTCTTTGTTAATGAAACAAACTATTATCTGTAACAAAAAAGTTAACTTCGATGTCAGCTTTGTAATGACAATTAAGCATTAAATATTAACAAAAATATTTAGAATACGCGTATATGCAATATAAAACACGAATATAGTGGATTTACGTTAATATTTCATTCTTAATTGTCGTTACAAAGCTGACATTGAAGTTAACTTTTTTGTGAGAGTTAAGCTAATTGAGTGTCGCTAGAAGTGAAAATGCCCTGATACTGACAATCACAACTACTCTGTAAGCGGCCTAAAAATCTTCTACAACATTTTATGTGTTAAAGAAATAAGGCTAGTTATAATGAAAATATGCATTTATTGGCAGCACATAAACGGAGAAACTTTTCTAGGGAAATTATGCTGATTTTTACACATGGGACAATCGACAAAGAAATCCCTCGCATAATTTCATTCTTCTACATATTTCTAAATATGTCGAGGAGATAATATTAGGTCTGGTCAAATTTTGCAACTAGGCTCATAAATTAACAGTCCGTCAAAGTCAGAACCAACTATTTCCTTGAAGTTAGTTTTGAGAAATCATACATCATGTCAATGGCATAGAATACAATTTGCTAAAAAACCGATGCAGTATTTTCTTTGGCTCTGTAGACATAGTTACTGTACAAATTAAAAACATTTTGTAAGGGAATTGCCAAAATGACAAGTTTTATGTTCTCATTAGAGGTATACTTACTTTTCCATACCTAGTTGGAATTACTTATATTATAGTGAAATGTCACTATATCATAAATAAAGTTAACACTGTCCTTAACACATTGTTTATGCTTAGCAATCTGCCGTCCTTGTTTAGAAAGCAGTATTTGCTAGGAAACTCCATAGCAAAAAGCTGCTTTAAATTCCAGGCAAAAGGTGGTTTTTGAGCAAATACTGCTTTCTTCACTATGATGGGAGCAGTGGGCTTAGACATGTTGATAATGAAGATCTCCTCAAAATGTGTAGCGACATGAAGGATTTAATAGTTTCATAATTTATTTATAATGCCAGCCTAAATGCAACATTCATTAGTGGTTAATTCTAATTAAAGATATCTAATGAATTTTTTGTGAAACTCAAATCAATTTATTTTTTACTAATTAAGTTGATATGTGTTGAATGTATTGCTTATCCTTAGAGTATGGTCAAAGGCGCCTAGCCTTGTAAGGGAATGCATATACCTAAGAAAATTGACTGGGGGGTGCAAAGACCGAGAAGCCAAGCGAGGCAGGCCGAGGCATCAGCCACAAAAGCTGTACTTGGGTTTAATTCCCACCTCGAATGTGGGCGGTCTTGGTCTTTTTTTTCTATGGTATATCACATCCAATATTTATAATTAAGTTATCTAGTTCTCGAAGTGAATATGATTGGTAAACAAATTGTAACTTTAAGCTTGAGCCAAGACTGCCACATACAGACTTTAATATCTATCAATGAGATTTTTTTTATATTTGACCATGGCTGTAATCTGCCATCATTACATCAGGATTATCAGGTGATGCATGGTGATGCATTATTGTCACTCTTGGTAATAAAACTAAAATAAATCTGTCTACATAACAAAAGTACAATGAAATAAATACTTATTGAATGCTCTAACCTTGCATTATATTTGTTATGAAATGATTAATTTATTATCAGATTCAATTACTACATCAAGATAACAATGAACATATTTTTTTCCACAATGTTACTGATATTTTGTGCATGACACCAAATAACATAACAATCAAAAGGATGAATTTAAGGATCGTGAAACTTCTACTGATGTAAATTGTTGATTATAGACATTTGTTTTCTTTACAAAGTATACAAAGTAAATACGGTTTGGCAAAATGTTTACCTAATAAACAAAAGTCTCTATCAAACTTGTTTACAAATAGAAGTTTCTCATTTTCTGTCTTTATATCTGCTGAATAAGTCAGAGAACCAAATACTTAATAGGTTAGACACAAATAATGTATGCAGGACCAACTCAAAAACTCACCAAAATGAACTTCCACGATATATTCACTGCAACTCCACGACCACATTCACATTGCAAAACGACTGTATTCTTACACAACGAGCCTCTCGTATGTTTTTCCCAACAATCACCAGGAAATATTTAAACAATGGGTTCTAAATTTTATGCGAAAATACACTTTCACATCATCGGGACAGCCACCTACACAACAGAAACAGTTATTCAACTTAGACCACTTCTACACAAGCGTCTAGTTCTAGTCCGAATTGGATTATAAACATATCAATTGTTCAATAACACATTAGCACATCACAACTTCTAATCAGTTTTGTTGGAATGTAGTAAAATAACTTTAAAACTTCCGTCGACTACTTTTGTACCTTTGACAGGTAGGACGACGGCAACGCCGACAAATTTTGGCTGTGACCTTTTGCGTGTGACATGTAGACAACACTGTGTGTCACAGTGTTATCATAACATAATGCATCTCAGTCGTTTTCTCAGAAAAAGACGGAGAAAACGATACATGAAACTTTTTCGTATGCGTGATTGGAAAACAAATTTTAAGTTGCCAGTATACTTTGAATGCTCTATTTATTGAGGTAAAACTGTCATTGACCAGGGTCGCGTTTTATAAAGTTGCAATTTACAATTTCGCTGTTTGCCTCTCAAACGCACGCACGTATTGGCTAGAAAGAGAGGCAAACAGCGAATTTGTAAATTGTAACTTTATAAAACGCGACCCAGTTCTTCATGATTGCAACAACACTATAATTGCAAAACGTTGTATATAATATTTTATGACAAACATAATTTAATAATAAAATAAGCCTTATTCACTCATTCTCATAGCTACGTACAATTTGTTCACATTAGGGAAATCTTTTTTAGAGTAATGGCAGCACTGAACTTTGAAAACGTTTTGTTACTGCAACATTTGAATTACATGCGACTATGTTAATAAAATGAACACATTATATTCTAATTGATTACTTATCATACAATATAATCTGCCTATTTTAGAGGCTAAATATATTATATGATTTTATATTATACACTCGTATAAACCAGTAATGCAAGTCCTTTATTTTTCCATGATTCTCTCGAAGCAATAACGAAACCAGCGGCCCTAGCACAACTTGTATGAGACAGAAACTCGCGGCCTACTCTCATAATTATACTCGTCTCCTTCTCGTCGCTCTACCATTATATTGATTAAAAAGAGACGGGTAGCCACGAATAGTTTTCATGCATCTTTCTTTAGATCCTAGAAATTTGTAATGAAAAAAAACTTTTTAGTTAGGTTTTAGAGATAGTTCGCAAGAACGCTTAAAAAGCGTCGCGTTATAACCTGAAGTTGGCGGCCCATTATGCTCAATTCGATTTAACGTCCAACGCCCAACGTCGAAAATCAAACAGTGCTCGATAAAAAAGCGCCGCGGTATAAAACCGCCATCGTGTGAATGAATGTAAGGTTTTGCATTTGTTTCATTTGAACGTTTTTTTAACGGCCGCTAAAAAAACGCTCGTGCTAGCTCTTATACTCTGGCCAAGTTGGTCGGCCAGAGAAAAAGGCGGCAAATTCAAATTTTCTACGGACAACGAACACTTCACGCCTACCCTACATATCTCTTTATTTGCTGTCATTTCCCACAGGGGGCATGCAGCTTTGTAAAGGTCTCAAGAGGTCTCCATAGAAGCTTTTTGTTTATTTTAGGGTAATTTTAGCGCTTTGCGCGTGCGTGATTTGGAACATGTTTCCCTGCTTTCCAGTCCCAGCACTAGCTTGCTGGTTTAAAGTTTGAATACTTTTCACTTTAGGATGATAGAACCACCAACGCACGCGCGAATGAATATTAAGGTGCGTTGAAACCGAAAGAGCATTCGCTATTCTAACCCCTCACTCTACGAAATTCGATCGTTACACAAAACGTGATTGGTTGATTTCGTATAACGGGGGATAGAACAGCGAATGCTCTTTTGATTTGAACGCACCTTTAGGTGGCGCTGTTCACGATTGCGCTATTATGATTACTCAAATTTCTTTAGACGGCTTAATTTTAATTACTCGAGTTTCTGACCTCTTATCGACTGTGATCAATGATCATACCTACCGTACAATGTTATTCCGTTGCATCACACTTGCGAGTAAAAATATTTTTGTGCAAGAAATAAGTATGTAGGTATAGATACTTATTTCTTATTTATGGCTGGCCTTAGAAAGCAAGGGTGATGAAAAAAGAATAACAAATTAAGAAGAGCGCGGTGGTAATAATGAGTAGGATTGCAGGATGGATAGGGAATAAAGTCAGACAATAAATAATAAAATATGATTTATTCTGATTGCTTTTAAAATAGTGACTCGAAACTTTTAAAGATATATTTTAAGCGGTACACCGTACACAGCTTAGATTTTTCTGTAAATATTTACAACTTTGGTTATCAGGTAACTACTTAACTAAATAATTTCACAAATACCTACTTAATACTTAAACATAAGTATCAAAATTCCTTATATTGATAAGTTATTTTATATTCAAATATTTATGCTACACGTTTACCTATTCCTATTACAAATAAGTACAAATTACTTATACATCCATTGCCTTATTATTATTGAACATTCATAATCATCAACTTTAATATTAAAATGTTATAAGTATGCTAAGTACTTAATTATAGTATAGTAACTACAGTCAAGTGCAAACAAAAGTACATATAGAAAGAGTCCACTTTTTAAGTAGGTATGGTACGACGTCGTACCACGACGATCTTATTAGGTACATCGTAACAGTACTTTTGTACTTAACTGTACATAATCGACTTAATTTGAAATCGGTGAGAGTAGTTAAATCATTTTAATGCCACCAGTAAGGTAAATATTTTTGCTAGCAAATAACTCTTTATAAAACCATGAAAATACAGATACCATTTCTAAATAACTGTAAAATATTTATACAACCATCACAGAGCCACATCCTTATATTTCCCCAAATCGTCCGACTCATTGCCAACGGAATTGTGACTGTTTCTCAACCCTTGTCCATAGAACGCCCTGTCTCTCGGACCACTAAAATGATAAGGATCATGTCTAAGCAAGTTGACCCCGTAAGCGTCGTCTCTCGGGTAAAATCTTGGGTCATAGTCCGGTGGGTAATGCATTCTAGGGTCATAATATTGTTGTCTATAATAAGGGTACGCCATTTCGCTCTTACAATCAGCTCTGTCTTCATAATCGTAGTCTTTCGCGGGGTATTCGTCCGCGAAAGCGCCGACTATGGAGTGCCTCCGTTTGTAAGGGTTGTCGTAGCCGGTGCGAGGGCCGACCCAGGTTCCGTACATCTGAGGGTAGGCCGCGGGCTTGGGGTAGCCGCGGAGGCTGGCGGCGTACTGCCGGTCGGCGAGGTGCTGCCAGTAGGCGGGCGGCGGCGGCGGCAGGTGGTAGCCCTGGTTGAAGGACTGGCGAGACGCGAGGTGACGCCGTAAGTCTGGCATGGAGCCGGATTTACCTGAAATAGAATAAAAGGGTCCGTTTTAACTATGAACCGTATTCGAAAGTAGTAAAAATCGCCGGGTTAGAGGCAGAATCAACTATTTACTTTATGTTGGTTATTTTATAGTTTATAGTGGCATAGAACACTATTTGCTAAAAGATGTTTTACCCAAATTGTTGGTTCTGCCTCTAAATCGACGAAATGGCATGCTGTTTTCGGCGCTCCAACGAAAGCTGATTTTCGATGTGCGCTGCAGCCCCTCAGTAACTGGACCAATAATTGCTTAATAATGATTCCTACAAAGTTCTTCTGGATTAAAATCGTAACAAACTGAAGAATAATCCCACCAATGTTGAATCAAAATTATAATATCGCCCCTGGAATGTGTATTGCTAGCCGAGCCGTCACTAGCCATCC
>JALPQI010028153.1:0-10194 GCA_025490895.1 Thaumatotibia leucotreta | reverse complement strand
GGCAATTTAAATATTACAAGCAATCTAATCATACCAAAACCGTTGTAGATATATACTTAGGTAAGCCAACTTGTACATTGCTACTAAGTTTTCAAGAAGTCCCTCAAAACTATTCAAAATCTCTCAAATTTATTCAAGTAAGACTAGCAACAAGCACTTTTGAATCGTCGTACGTAATATCGACATTTGAACCCTCAGGTTCTCTCCGGGTCTCCTGCACTGACCCGAGATAAAGTTTTATCATTTTCTCCGGTAAACTCGGCGAGACTACCTACAACTAAAAAATATTTTAAAAAAAGCAGCAACATACATGATTAATCAACAAACGTGTTAAGTCTAGATTCAATGAAAGGTTTGTCATCCATTTTGAAGAATTCTCTCAATTTTTTTACTGAAAATCTGTTACAATAATATTGATAATTATATTTTAGAGGAAATACCGTTTCGGTCAATGTAATGTAAGAACTTACTTAAATAATTGTGAGTGAGTTTAGTAAAACGTCCCACTTTGTCGTTTGCCATATAGCTGCTTTGTCAGTTTATTCATATGAAGATACAAGGAAATCTCGTCTTTATGGTAAGCGACAAAGTGGGACGTTTTACTAAAAACTAACACAATTTAAGTTCTGAGCGGCAGTTATCTCTTCCCCAATGATAGGCGTACTCTTCAGCTGATAAAGCTCTACAGGTAATTCGAAAAACGCAGAGTTTTTCACCGCTAACTCGCCCGTGTGTTTCCACCCATAACAAGTAAAGCACGATGTAAAAAACTTTCCAAACGTGTCAGTCTCGTGTTTGTTTTGTTTGACACCCAAGAATCATTAGGTGTGGAGGCGCCTTTACTTGTTACTTCGACGCGGGACCAATAAGTCCCATGTGAAGGTTTAAACGGAATCGATTGAATGTTTAGTTATTTAAATAATCTGTATTGCACAATCTCATCAGGCTATTTGAGTCCACGGCTGGACCTATAGGCCTCTCCTAATAACTATGCGTATAGACGCATTAGGAGGTAATGTCCATAATCGCCACGCTGGGCAAGGGGATTGGCGATCACAGTAGCGTGTCCACTATGGTCATACTGCTGCCAACTATAACTTTTTTAATAAATGAATGGTCAGTGTCACTTTCGTTACGTAAAAACATATAGTTTAAAAGTAATTAGATTAAATCTCGGATAGAGCCGTGTGATTTTATTGGCCGTTTAGATGATATAAATATGCATTTACTTTTGTACTTTACACCAATGACATAAGGTGGAATGTTGTGTAGATATTTATGCCGTAGGCTGCTGTCAAATATTTATTGAGGTGTTATGTCTGAAGGTAGTGTTACTGGTGTGTATTAGGAGTTTCTTTACGGGGATTAAGCAGTTAAGAGAAAGAGTATCAAATATTTTATTGAATTAAGTTCTCAAGTATCAAATATTACAAATAATACTTTCCAATGTTGAAGACAAAACTGTATAATATCATTGTAGTTGATTGTAGTAACATATTTAGAGTCAATTTTAATATTCATTTTGTGCAACTCTGGAGACAAATCTTATGATATGATTATTCATGAAGAAAAAGACACCAACGAGCGCTGTAAATTCATTCTTCATAAGAAAGACTTTAACGCGTTGTGGCATGAACATCGCATCTCGAGGTCTTAGTACACTTAATATAAAATGTTGTAAATTATAATTTACTCATAAAACAAGGATTGAGGACATTTATAAATATTATATTATAATCAACTGAAATTAAACATATTGTGAAAACACAAATCAAATTATTTATTAACTAAATATTTTGATTTGTACTTTTTTAATTTTTCTCCAGTAGTCACACTACTTCATACTATATAAATTATAAATATTAGATGTCATATACCAAAGAAAAACGACCAAGATCACCTATGTCCGAGGTTTTTTTTTTGGTATATATGACATCTAATATTTATAATTTATATAGTATTAAGTAGTGTGACTACTGGAGAAAAATTAAAAAAGTACAAATCAAAATATTTAGTTAATAAATAATTTGATTCGTGTTTTCACAATATGTTCAATAGATGGCAGCACCATCTCTCTCTAGCTATTCTAGAAAACTGTAAAGTATTCTAATAGGAGGTGCAGGCATGTAGTTAGTGCTTGCCCTTAGAGAATGGTCAAAGGCGCCTAGTCTTGTAAGGGATTGCATATACCCGAGAAATTTGACCGGTGGTTGCTAAGACCGAGTGGCCGAGGGGGTACAGGCATCAGCCGCGAAAGCTGAGTACGTGGGTTCGTTCCCCACCTCGGACATAGGTGATCTTGGTCGTTTTTCTTTGGTATATGACATCTAATATTTATAATTCAACTGAAATTATTTGATGTTACTTAAATGTAAGTTGCGAAAGAAATCAAACAAAAAGGAATCCAAAAATCAATACCGCATTTTACTAATTTCTCAACTATGACATACTTAAACCCTTAAACAAAATATAAATAGTCTCGGGGTTCAATAGAGACATTACTTTGACTTTAATGAAAGATAACCTTAATCCTTGCCGTCTTACTGCAAAATATACCATAACAACTATGTTTTAAAGATGGTTTTTAATCCTTTCTTGTAGTTTTAAGCTCTCTTTTGGATATACATGCTAGTTGATTGTAATCGCGAGTTTTATTCGTCTCGTAGGCTGTATACGTGTAACGTGACACCGGGTGTTGGGAGAGTAAGGTTCCTCTTTCATTACTTTATTAGCGTTAACCGGCCAGTTTATTTCATGAGATATGCCGTACAATATGCTTTGTCTTTGAGTTATTGATGGAGATTTTATTTTCGGAGTCACAGAGTAAAGGTGCATTCACACCAAACGAGCATTCATATTTTAGAGACAAACGGGTCTTAATCGCGTAAACTATGACGCATAAAACATAAGTGATAATCGTGAAAGTTTAAATCAAACGAGCATTCGCTATTCTATCCCCCACTCTACGAAATCAATGAATCACGTTTTGTGTAACGATCGAATTTCGTAGAGAGGGGGGATAGAATAGCGAATGCTCGCTTGGTCTGAATGCACCTTGACTCCATAATGTCTGATGGAGTTAATGGAAAATGGAAATACTTATAGAGCTGAAAAATGTACTTAATCGCGTATGGGGTACATAAAAGGGTTTTTGAATGGGGTTAGATAACAGATCTTATCCTTCTACCAGCAGAAAGACATTCTGTCTTTTCCCAATCAGAAAAGTGTTTCGTCTTACCCCACCTTCAACAAAATAGGTATGAGACGATTTTACACAAATCAACCCTGTGCCGTGTGGTGACGGCAGTAAGAATATATTTGTCACCACCCCAACTCTTCCCGTGGGTGTCACAAGAGTCGACTAAGGGATTGAAGTGTCACTGACCATTCCTTGATGGATTGATGATGGGCAGCAGCGTCATCTTAGTAGACACATTACTGCGATCGCCAATCCGCCTGCCCTGCGTAGAGATTATGGGCATTTATCTCCTAATGCGTCTATACCCATAGTTAATAGGAGAGGCCTACGTCCAGCAGTGGACTGAGATAGCCTGATGATGTGTGATGTGATGTATTGTCAGTGGGGCTGTTTACATCTCAAGTGTGGTGTAAGAGATGTAAACAGATAATAAATTTGTTGTGAATATACAATAGGTACCTACCTATTGTAAAATATACAAACTTTAATGTGTTTCTCTGGAATCTCCGTTTTTTTTCACTATAATAATTTGAAATTCAAAAAAGCCTAAAGGTGGATTTAGACCGAACGAGCACTCGCTCATTCTATCCCCCACTCAACGAAATTCGTTCGTTACACAAAACGTGATTCGTCGAAATTTCGTAGAGTGTGGGATAGAATGAGCGAATGCTCGTTTGGTCTAAATACATCTTTCTGAATTAAAAATACCTTTTTTCCAAGCCTGTAGGGGTGTCCCACTGCTCGGCAAAGGCTTCTCCCTCAGATTTCCACAGCTCCCGGTGCCAAAAATACCTATTGAAAAATATAAAAACTTTATAAATACTTTTCAACGAACGTTTTCCAACCGGTCCGTAGCGACAAAATACTAAATTGACCAGCGCAACATTAAACGTAATCTCGTGGTGACCATCGCGACGTAATCCCAGCGATGTAACAACTTAACCAATAAAATAAATGACGGGTTAGCGCGATAAATCCCGTGTCGGGAACGCTCAAAATACCCATACGTTAGGGGGGCTCCCACGATCAATACTCGGGTTGCGATCGCTTACCGATTAGTGGGAAAGAGTCTGATAAGATTTGAAAGTGAAAATCGTTAATAATTAGAAGCAAATATCAAACTAAGGTGAATGTGGATAATATCGTCTATACTCTAGGTACTACTAGGTACTCTAGGTAGGACTAGGTTGATTTGTGTAAGATGTCCCAAGATATTTATTATTATTACCTTTATTTCTCATGTCTCTTAGGCTAGGCTTTTTATAACAATATTTATAAAATTAAAATATAATACAACATACAAAAACAATACAAAACACATAAATACTTTATAAAAAACCTAACCTAGGGTGCCGCCGGCAACGGGGCGGGCCCAAGCTGCCGGTGGTTAGGGCTGCAGGGAGAGGAACCGCCGGACTATGCGCGCCGTGTCCAGGATTACCGCCTTCTGCATCTGACCCTTGACCCAACCACCTAGCGAGAGCCTCTTGAGGTGTTGATCGAGACTCTTCGCTATGAGACCGTTCGCAGAAACAACTATCGGTACAATGATCGCCGAATCAACCTCCCACATGTCGGTTACCTCGTGAGCCAAGTCAAGGTACTTACTGGCTTTGTCCTTCTCGGCCTTCACGAGATTCTCGTCATGGGGGATGGTGATGTCGACGAGCATTGCCCGGCGTTGGGATCGATCTATCAGCACGATATCAGGCTTATTGGCTACAATAGTCCTGTCCGTGATGATAGATCGATCCCAATAGAGCGTGGCACGACCATTTTCGAGAACTGCCGCAGGTGTGTACTTATAGTACGGCACTTCGAAGCCCACAAGGCCGTATTGAAGAGCAAGCTGCTGGTGTATAATCCTGGCTACGAGGTTGTGTCTGTGCAAGTACTCGGTGTTAACAATCTGAGAACAACCGGAAATAATATGCCTGAGTGACTCACCGGGACGGCGGCATGCCCGACAAATGTCGACCGTACCGTCCTTCAGGATATATTTCCGGTAGTTATTCGTCATGATAACCTCGTCAGCAATTGCACAGGCAAAACCCTCGGTTTCTCCGAAGAGGTCCCCGAATCGTAGCCAGTTCACCGACGCGAGCAGATCCACATCAGGTCCCGTGAGGGCCTTGTAGAACCGCCCGTGTAGCTCCTTGCTCTTCCATACCGCCTTGCGGTCCTCGGTGCTTAGTACCACAGGTTTGCGCCAGTTCTCTTTTGCCAAGGAGAGCGGGGTGAGGTTCCGATCTACTGCCACCACATCTCGATGCATCCCGCACTCATTGTTAAGAAAATAGTTTCTAAGATTGTACACCTCGCGGTTGTGGAGGTTTTTGGCATTTAAGAAGCCGTGGCCCCCACATTTCCGCGGGATGTACAATCTCATAACTGATGAGCGCGGGTGTAGCATTCGATGTGTGGTGAGCAGTGTACGGACCCTTCGATCCAGGGCATCCAGCTCGGTCTGAGTCCACCTTAGTACGCCAAAGGAGTATATGAGTATGGGCATTACTCAGGCGTTGAAGGCGCGCACTTTGTTGCCTCCTGACAAAAGACTGTTAAGTACTTTTGTGAGCCGGCTGAAAAAGCGCTCCTTCACCGCCTGTCTAATTCCCATATCTTCAATACCCAAAGACTGTGACATACCAAGGTATTTATAGGTTTCTGCTTCCGAGATAGATCTGAACGACATTGTCTCAGAAAGTTGTAAATTTGTTGAATTTACTACTTTCCCCCGCTGCACATGCATAACCGCACACTTATCGACACCAAACTCCATTTTGATGGCACTACTGAAAACTTCTGTTGTTCGCAGTAGCTCCAACAAGTCTTGGCTATTTGGCGCAAATAATTTGAGATCATCCATGTACAGAAGGTGAGAAATGACTTCACCCTCTCTCCGAAGCCGGCAACCTAGTCCTGAATCCTTCAGCAGGGTGCTGAGGGGATTCAGAGCTAGGCAGAACCATAAGGGACTCAGACTGTCACCCTGGAATATTCCTCGCTCGATCCTTATAAAGTCCTGCGGACCAGAGGGGCCATCACCACCTCCTGGTTGACGAAGGACTGTGGTCCACTGCCTCATACACGCGCCGAGAAAGGATCTTAAAGTTGCATTAACTTTGTACAGCTCCAAGACCCTTCCCAACCATGAATGAGGCACCGAATCATAGGCCTTCTTGTAGTCAATCCAAGCAGCGGAGAGGGCCCCTTTGTTACGCCGGACTTGCTGGCAAATGGTCATGTCAATGAGGAGGAGCTCTTTAGTACCACGGGATCCAACCCTACATCCATTTTGAGCAGGAGCCAAAACATTGTTCGCAACAATGTGCGTGTTAATTTTTGCTCTCAAAATGGATGTAAGGAGCTTGTACAGTGTGGGCAAGCACGTGATGGGTCGATAGTTCTTCGCTTCCGTGGTACTACCGGACTTGTAGAGCAGGAAGGTTACTCCAGTTGTTAAGGAAGGTGGCAGGGAACCGAGCTCGAGAGCTTGTTGGAATTGCGTTGCCAATCGTGAGTGCGAGCATCGAAACCATTTTATCCAGAAGTTGTGCAATCCATCCGGCCCAGGACTTTTCCAGTTCTGAGTCGTGCGGATAGCACAACTTACGTCATCGGGGCTGATGGTAACTGCCCCCATAGGTTCGATGGTCTCGCATTCACGTTCAACAACGGCCATCCATTCACCCTCGGTATATCCGACGGGCGCTGACCAGATACTACGCCAGAAATCACTCATAGCAGTAGCATCCGGCAACCGCGCGTCGGACAAACGGTAGTCGGTTATTATATTAAAGGCGATCATTGTACCGGTTATATACGATCGATGGATATACGATCCAGTAAAGATTTGGAAGATACGCACTCGATCATGTACTGCGGGGCCATCGCGGCGTGCCGTGTTGCTCGAGTCAAGTTTCCGGACGCTGACCGTGCACCTAGGACCGCCGGAGGTGACCCCGCATGGCAGGTGCGGATCGAGCGTCGTATCGACTCGTTTAGGACTCTCATTGCAAAGCTGATCTACTTCAGGGGGGGGTAACAACCGCCCTCGAGTAATGCGCTTTGTGAACCAGGCGTTCGCGGGAACGGGTATTGCACCCCGCGACTACATGGCCAACCTCACAGAGCGCATCGACTTTCTGAAGCAGAAGGTTTATGCGTGGGCAAACCGCATTCGCCGCTACAGAGAGCGTGTGAATCGATTCCAGCAAAATCGCCTTTTCCAGAGTGACCAAAGGAAGGTTTACCGAAAGTGGGAGGAAACCGACTACCGTTTGTCCGACGCGCGGTTGCCGGATGCTACTGCTATGAGTGATTTCTGGCGTAGTATCTGGTCAGCGCCCGTCGGATATACCGAGGGTGAATGGATGGCCGTTGTTGAACGTGAATGCGAGACCATCAAACCTATGGGGGCAGTTACCATCAGCCCCGATGACGTAAGTTGTGCTATCCGCACGACTCAGAACTGGAAAAGTCCTGGGCCGGATGGATTGCACAACTTCTGGCTAAAATGGTTTCGATGCTCGCACTCACGATTGGCAACGCAATTCCAACAAGCTCTCGAGCTCGGTTCCCTGCCACCTTCCTTAACAACTGGAGTAACCTTCCTGCTCTACAAGTCCGGTAGTACCACGGAAGCGAAGAACTATCGACCCATCACGTGCTTGCCCACACTGTACAAGCTCCTTACATCCATTTTGAGAGCAAAAATTAACACGCACATTGTTGCGAACAATGTTTTGGCTCCTGCTCAAAATGGATGTAGGGTTGGATCCCGTGGTACTAAAGAGCTCCTCCTCATTGACATGACCATTTGCCAGCAAGTCCGGCGTAACAAAGGGGCCCTCTCCGCTGCTTGGATTGACTACAAGAAGGCCTATGATTCGGTGCCTCATTCATGGTTGGGAAGGGTCTTGGAGCTGTACAAAGTTAATGCAACTTTAAGATCCTTTCTCGGCGCGTGTATGAGGCAGTGGACCACAGTCCTTCGTCAACCAGGAGGTGGTGATGGCCCCTCTGGTCCGCAGGACTTTATAAGGATCGAGCGAGGAATATTCCAGGGTGACAGTCTGAGTCCCTTATGGTTCTGCCTAGCTCTGAATCCCCTCAGCACCCTGCTGAAGGATTCAGGACTAGGTTGCCGGCTTCGGAGAGAGGGTGAAGTCATTTCTCACCTTCTGTACATGGATGATCTCAAATTATTTGCGCCAAATAGCCAAGACTTGTTGGAGCTACTGCGAACAACAGAAGTTTTCAGTAGTGCCATCAAAATGGAGTTTGGTGTCGATAAGTGTGCGGTTATGCATGTGTAGCGGGGGAAAGTAGTAAATTCAACAAATTTACAACTTTCTGAGACAATATCGTTCAGATCTATCTCGGAAGCAGAAACCTATAAATACCTTGGTATGTCACAGTCTTTGGGTATTGAAGATATGGGAATTAGACAGGCGGTGAAGGAGCGCTTTTTCAGCCGGCTCACAAAAGTACTTAACAGTCTTTTGTCAGGAGGCAACAAAGTGCGCGCCTTCAACGCCTGAGTAATGCCCATACTCATATACTCCTTTGGCGTACTAAGGTGGACTCAGACCGAGCTGGATGCCCTGGATCGAAGGGTCCGTACACTGCTCACCACACATCGAATGCTACACCCGCGCTCATCAGTTATGAGATTGTACATCCCGCGGAAATGTGGGGGCCACGGCTTCTTAAATGCCAAAAACCTCCACAACCGCGAGGTGTACAATCTTAGAAACTATTTTCTTAACAATGAGTGCGGGATGCATCGAGATGTGGTGGCAGTAGATCGGAACCTCACCCCGCTCTCCTTGGCAAAAGAGAACTGGCGCAAACCTGTGGTACTAAGCACCGAGGACCGCAAGGCGGTATGGAAGAGCAAGGAGCTACACGGGCGGTTCTACAAGGCCCTCACGGGACCTGATGTGGATCTGCTCGCGTCGGTGAACTGGCTACGATTCGGGGACCTCTTCGGAGAAACCGAGCATTACTCGAGGGCGGTTGTTACCCCCCCCCTGAAGCAGACGCTCGATCCGCACCTGCCATGCGGGGTCACCTCCGGCGGTCCTAGGTGCACGGTCAGCGTCCGGAAACTTGACTCGAGCAACACGGCACGCCGCGATGGCCCCGCAGTACATGATCGAGTGCGTATCTTCCAAATCTTTACTGGATCGTATATACGGCTCCAGTAAAGCGTTTAGGGCTCCCATCAACGCCAGATTGCGCCTATTCATGGGCAAACGTGGTAATCGTGGCCTAGAGTCGGGTGTGAAGCGATGCTGCATAATCGTTTCTTCCAGAGTCCTCCTCAATTGCTCATTGTCTGAAGTACTCACACTCAAGTTCGTGACGTCATCCCCGTCGGCACTGGGATCAACCCACGGTGCCACCGGTGCCAGGTCGGGTGCCGGCACCGGATCCGGCGACATGGCGGGCGGGTCCCGCGCCGAGGCGGAGGCCGCACGAGCTGGGAGAGCCTCCAGGCGAAGCCGATCAAGTGTCGAGTCATCCAGCCGCTTTAATCGTTGGATGACTCGCACTTGATCCGATAATCGCTGCGCAGTCACATTGATAGTCGGTTCAAGGGCCTGAAACAAAGGAAGCATCCGGACACGATACGCGGATAGATTGGTTTCTCCCTCTGTAGCCCCATAGTAGGCGCGCATGACGTTCTCATTCATGGATTGAGACCATTGCATGCGTCGCACTACACCACCGGCAGCGGGAGCCGTGGGCGGGGCAGCATGTCCCGCGGGCCCCGCACGTGCCGGCAGCGGTGGCCGTCCTCGCCGCGCAGGTGGTCGTGGCGGCGGCGGCGGCGGTCCGCGCTCGTCGCTCGACTCGCTGGTGTCGGGTGCAGTGGCGAATTCTTCACCCGACGACGATTCCGAAGAAGAGGAGGAGGACGATGCGGACGGAGGTGGTGGGCGTGCGGATAGTGTAGACGCTTGACGTGTTTTACTTCGCGTTTG
>JALPQI010028152.1:0-13007 GCA_025490895.1 Thaumatotibia leucotreta | reverse complement strand
TTTCACTTTTTGAAATAATATTTGAAAAATAGCTATAGCTATAGCTCTTGTAAAAATAAAAATTATAGCTGATAGCCACAGTTATCAAAGTGGCGAGTAGATTAAATTCTTATTTACTTTCATTCACGGTAAAATAATAGACGTGAGGTCTGCTCCCCTCCCCAACGTGGTCTTTTGTGATTTTTTTGTGACTGACCCCTTTTTGTCAAACGTAGCATGATTTGTTTATGGCATAATTGTGAAAATATGCACAATAAAACCGGCCAAGGGCATGTCGGTCTATGCTCAGTGTAGGGTTCCGTAGTTATTCAATAACAACAACAACACCTTCGTTCATCTCGACCATCTTCAACATCAACATCTCGTTGAGTAGGGCATAGAATGAGCATTCGCTCGTTTAATGTAAATACTGTAAATCCACCTTTACATACCTTTAAAAACCCTGTTACTGTTGCAATAGACGGATGCACTTGGCTACTACACATTCCTTCGCATTTGTTCACGGTGACCTCTCCATTACATGATCTTATAAGTCGACCCATTTCGTCATATTCCTCTGTAAAAAGATACAGTACCTATATTTATTTTGATAATGTATTCAATGGCAAATAAAAGGCCAATATATATCCGTCTTCAAATAAACGGTGTGAATGATCGTAATGAATTATAAATACAAAGGGGCATAATAATATACAGGGTGCTTCGTGATGTGTAAATAAAAAAACCTTTCCTGTACCTACAGTCAGCTAAAGGATCGTCCTACAGCATATTAAAGATGTTATTAATTTTTAATATCATAGCTACTCTAAAGAACTAACGAATTGTTGACAAATAAAAATTTCAAAATAGTACGTTCACAAATGTTTTATGTAGGGATTGCAATCCAGCAGTGTTTTCAATCCAGCTGGATTTTTGCTGGATCGGCGTCAATCCAGCTGGATCCAGCGCGGATAATAAAAGAAAAATAAAAGAAGTTTTGGCCAAGATGAGTTGCCAGTAAGAAAATGCGCTGAAGAGTTAACCCCTCCTTCCCTCCTATGACACTTCTCATTATCATTAACCAGTCTTTTACAGAAGGAACAGTCCCAGATCTCCTTAAAATGTCCGTTATTAACAGGGCTCGGAGTTCTTATCGCACGGTAAGACTAATAGCAAGGTATGGAGTCGACATTTGCCATAAATCTAAATTCTTCTCCATACTCATACTCACTAATTTTCTTAGTCCCGTAACACTTTTGTTCCTTATGCAGGCTAACAGATCAAACATATTAATCGAAAATACATTTTACTTAATGTAATTAAAATTAATTTTTATAGCATAATTTGGGAAGTGTTAAGCTTTAAATCGATGGCCCCTGATGTGCCCTTACCACCACGGCCTATAATAACCAGATGGGGGACATGACTGAATGCTGCATTTTATTATGCAACTCGTAACGAAAAAAATACAAATATCGCACCTTTAGTGCAACAATGACCTAATTTCCTAACTATTAGTTGGGCATTTTCGCGAGAAGAGATCCAAAAACTTATTTTTCTGAAACAGGTAAATTTTATGTTTTTCCTGCTCAGAATCACGAGCTCTTTCGATCCTACTAGAAGAAAAAAAGTGTCCCAACTTTTTGTTTCTATTACGTAACCGTTTTTCAAACACTTTGTACAGCGGTTACAAAGTGGAGGGAGAGCATGTAAAATGTATGAAAAATGTGGGACCATTTTTTTCTTGTACTTTTTTTCTCCTAGATTGAAAGAACTCGTTATTCTCGTTTAGGCGGAGGTCGTCATATTCTTAGTAAGTCCCTTTCGAGATAGGTCATGTTCGGTAGATGTCACTTTCTGAGGATGTCATGTTCTGAGAAGGCCGCTTTCGGAGAGCGACACGTTCTAATTACGTCACATTCTTATATCGCCACTTTATGAGTTCGTCGCTTTCTGAGTTTGTCGCATTCGGTGTACGTCACTTTCGCATTTTACGGCGCTCCTGTGCGTTTCCGCAAATCGACTCCTAAGAAACTAATGATCCTGATCAGGAATGGCATCGATTGGCATCAAAAAAAGAATGCAAAAAAATCAATCTAATTCTATGGAAAAAAAGATTTCGACTGTGGTGCTGGTGACCTTTCTAGTACAGTTTGTAGGTTGGTATGGTGATTGGTATCAGAAAAAAACAGGAAAATGGACTGTCAAAAACTTGATAGGTAGGTATGTGATTTATTTAAAGTTCATTTTTATTTTATAGCTGATTTAGTAAGGAAAACGAGCAAAAATGGAACATTATTTTACGGAATAGCAACTTTTAGAAATGACAGTTGACTTCCAGTTAAGTAGGGTTCATGGCAGGCCGCCTTGCAGTCCGCCTCTATGCAGGATCGTGTAAACAGAAGATGGATACTATAAGGTCTATAAGTACAGAAGTACACCGTGTAACATCAAATGTATAAAAGTGTCACTTCTGTACTTTAGTACTATTACTTATTCCATACTTATTATGTGATAATACATAGTCATTTATTAAGACATACAAGGGGGTGAAGTTGTTGTTTAACTCTCGGGCTTATAAGCCCGAGATTATTATATTCCTACATATTATTATTGAGAAACAAAAAAATTTTTTTTTGCATTCTTTTTTTGATGCCAATCGATCCCATTCCTGATCAGGATCGTTACTTTCTTAGGAGTCAACTTGCGAAAACGCACAGGAGCGCCGTAAAATGCGAAAGTGACGTACTCCGAATGCGACAAACTCAGAAAGCGACGAACTCATAAAGTGGCGATTTAAGAATGTGACGTAATTAAAACGTGTCGCTCTCCGAAAGCGGCCTTCTCAGAACATGACATCCTCAGAAAGTGGCATCTACCGAACATGACCTATCTCGAAAGGGACTTACTAAGAATATGACGACCTCCGCCTAAACGGTTATTCTGAGTAGGAAAAACATTAAATTTACCTACCTTAAAAAAATTTTTTTTTGGATCTCTTCTCGCGAAAATGCCCAGTTAGGACATTGGGTCATTGTTGTACTAAAGGTGCGATATTATTTCGTCATTGAACAGCAGAGATGCCGTCGCAACTTTAAACGCCCAAACTATACTATTAAACGGTAATATGCAAAACGAGCTAAGTTATATAAAAGATAACTTTGAACTCATTGTTAAAACAATTACATAAATGCAGTGTATTACTATACCTATTAAGCAAAGTTTTAAAATATTAGACGAATTAAGACAATTTTTAACAATTTTCGGCCCTGAAACAATTGGTAAATGTACTCAATAGAAATCTGAACATTTTGAACGAGTTCTAGAGTATCTCTACGCTAACTTCCGTTGACGTAGAACGATCTTTTTCAAGTAACAAGTGTGACTTGAAAAAGATCTTTCAGAAAATATGGAAAAAGTTGCCATTATTTACTCGTTTTACAATTGTTATTTTGAAATGGACAATACACTTGCCGTACCTTGTCAAGATTTTGAGGCACTCATTCCGGTATCTACAAGTTCTCTGGACATTGGAAACTAGAAGCACATTACGAAAGTAATGTTTATTTTCTTTATATAAAATATAATTTATTTCTATTCAAATGATTTATTTTATTTGTAGTTTAATTTCGTTATTGATTAAATGAATGAGTATGAGTATGAAGTTAGATAATACCTAATTGAATTTTAATATGGAAATTATTATTTATCATACACCACCGCTATAAAGGCATTTAAAGATAAATTTAATAAATGAGTATGAGTATGATCAAAATGTTTGATTTATGGCTAATGTCGACTCCATAGCTTGCTATTAGTCTTACCGTGCGATGAAACCTCCGAGCCCTGGTTATTAAACATGTAGGTATTTTTGAAATCGGTATGTCGAACCGATTTTTTTTGTGAAAAGATTAAAATATGTATTTAACGATTCTCAAAATGTTTTCCGAAAAGGTCGCTCAACATCGTCAGTAGTTTTCAAGTACACAAACGAAGTTTTAAACACAATAAATGACAGAAAATATGCTATTGGTATGTTGCTAGTTGCTAGGTATGAGCAAATCTTATGATTGTGTTTTATATGATATTTTATTGCAAAAATTATTTGGAATAGGTATTAGAGGCTCAGCTCACAATTGGTTCATACCATACCTTAATAAGGTACCTAAGGACCTGTAGGTCGTACACAATGCGTCGAAATAGAATATCAATATCACAACTACATCACAGGTACCATACAAATATTTAAATCAGATAAAACGAATATTACTCGATCTATACCCCAAGGCAGTGTTCTCGGTTGTGTTTTATTTTTAATCTATATAATAAATATCTGCCTAAATGTATACATAAATTTTATACTCTTTTTGCTGACAACATATCTGTAATTCAACTTTGCCACATTCAATTAGATTTAAATAATAGCTTAAATACAACCATTCAAAATATCGTAACCTGGTCGGATGATCACAATTTAAAGCTTAATTTCAATAAAAAAAACTCATGCAATTTAGACCCAACCAAAAACGTAGCATAAACATAGATTTCTCATTCCGAAGCACTACATTAGAATCTATCCACTCTTTCCCACTTTTAGCCATAAACATTGATTCAACCATAAATTGGAAGGAGCACACGTATTATTAGCCACGGCCGTCTAGGACTAAGCGCGGGATCGCGGAACCGTTTCAAACACGACGTAAAATAAGTTTATGTAAAGTTGATTATGCATTTTTTTGGTCAATTTTATTTGCGGATCCGCAGCGCTGGATCCAGCACTGGCTGCTGGATCCAGCAGACCGAAAAATGCGCTGGATCCAGCTGGATTGCTCGATGCTGGATCCAGCAATTGCAATCCCTAGTTTTATGCTATAAAACATGTTGGTGATCCATTAAAAGTTATATAGGACGATTCCAATTAGAAAGCAACGGGAGGGGTGTATGTTTTTTAGATCGAAATTTGTACTTTTTATGTCATCTAAATGCTTTCTATGTAAGAAAATATAATTATCAATTTACAAACTTAACTATTTTTTTTATAAATTTTATACTGTTTTAATTTTCCGTTTTTAAAGCTTAATTAGGAGAAATGTAAAAAAATATCTAAGAAACTAGTGCCTTTTGTCTTACTGTTATAGAGCTATTAAAAAAAATATTCAAAGACCTGAACAAATATATTGCAAGATTTGCAACCTTTATTTTATTACATCCTAATGCGCAATAATAATTATTGCTCATTTCACATGTGCTTCAGTCACCTTAGAATCCTGAGGCTAATTTTATGTAATTCTTTAGGTTCGTTTCTTTTGTTATTAATAATAGGCGATGTACCAGGCAATTTCATGTCCCAAGTAACCTGTCCAATTTAACGGAGAACGAAAAGAAAACATCTTGTATATTGAATTTATTTTTCGTATGTGATGTCGTCGTCTGAACTTTTAAGTGCATAGTTACCTTTAGTGACCAATATCTCACTAAGAGACGTTTCACAATTTTCATCTGCTGAACAAATAACTAAAGTAACAAGTAAAAACTCTAAACTAAGTAATACTAAGCGTTTAGTTCTATACATAGCCATTTTCAGAAAACTTATTCGCACTTTTTAATACAAAATATAAATTAATAAGTACTTTTTACTATCATCCCTTAAGAGTAGCTTGAAATGTACTGCTGTGTTGAAGCCTCGATTTCAGCTTTATATATCAGCTTATTTCTATTGTTATTGCATGTTACAAGGGATCGAGGCATGTCTAGCAGCGGGAGTCAGAGTACATAAGTTAAATATCTTGTGAGTTAAATGAATAAGCTTTCTATTCTTTATGGGTCAGTGAAACTGTTATTAAAATGCCTATTTATTTGAACCGCACTGTAAGTATTCTTGTCTACCACATTTTCATTCTTTCTTATTATTTAACATTGAACTGACTTTCGTTACTGAATTTATTCGAATATAATGCTTTAAATTAATTAACATCTTAATATATCCACAGCATAGGTTTCGTTCAATAACGCATCGTCAATGATAAAAAAACCTATTGAACAATTCTTTATATCAACGATCAGCGTAATACGTACCCGACTCAAACGACCCTAAAATATCCGATGCATTCCCACGTTGGATAGCCAGGGAAATACGTTGAACCAGAAATACGTATATACCTGAACGTGGATCGCAACCCCTAACGCGCAATCTCTTCCCCATGTATTCCCCAATCTCTTTCTTCTCTTATTATTAATCTCTTTATTTAACTTTCATCTCAGTTTAGGGTTTTTATAAAATGAATACAAAATTAAAATACAATACAACATACAAAAACAATACAAAATATAAACACTTTATAAAAAACCTAAACTAGGGTGCCGCCGGCAACGGGGCGGGCCCAAGCTGCCGGTGGTTAGGGCTGCAGGGAGAGGAACCGCCGGACTATGCGCGCCGTGTCCAGGATTACCGCCTTCTGCATCTGACCCTTGATCCAACCACCTAGCGAGAGCCTCTTGAGGTGTTGATCGAGACTCTTCGCTATGAGACCGTTCGCAGAAACAACTATCGGTACAATGATCGCCGAATCAACCTCCCACATGTCGGTTACCTCGTGAGCCAAGTCAAGGTACTTACTGGCTTTGTCCTTCTCGGCCTTCACGAGGTTCTCGTCATGGGGGATGGTGATGTCGATGAGCATTGCCCGGCGTTGGGATCGATCTATCAGCACGATATCAGGCTTATTGGCTACAATAGTCCTGTCCGTGATGATAGATCGATCCCAATAGAGCGTGGCACGACCATTTTCGAGAACTGCCGCAGGTGTGTACTTATAGTACGGCACTTCGAAGCCCACAAGGCCGTATTGAAGAGCAAGCTGCTGGTGTATAATCCTGGCTACGAGGTTGTGTCTGTGCAAGTACTCGGTGTTAACAATCTGAGAACAACCGGAAATAATATGCCTGAGTGACTCACCGGGACGGCGGCATGCCCGACAAATGTCGACCGTACCGTCCTTCAGGATATATTTCCGGTAGTTATTCGTCATGATAACCTCGTCAGCAATTGCACAGGCAAAACCCTCGGTTTCTCCGAAGAGGTCCCCGAATCGTAGCCAGTTCACCGACGCGAGCAGATCTACGTCAGGTCCCGTGAGGGCCTTGTAGAACCGCCCGTGTAGCTCCTTGCTCTTCCATACCGCCTTGCGGTCCTCAGTGCCCAGTACCACAGGTCTGCGCCAGTTCTCTTTTGCCAAGGAGAGCGGCGTGAGGTTCCGGTCTACTGCCACCACATCACGATGCATCCCGCACTCATTGTTAAGAAAATAGTTTCTAAGATTGTACACCTCGCGGTTGTGGAGGTCTTTGGCATTTAGGAAGCCGCGGCCCCCACACTTCCGCGGGATGTACAATCTCATAACTGATGAGCGCGGGTGTAGCATTCGATGTGTGGTAAGCAGTGTACGGACCCTTCGATCCAGGGCGTCCAGCTCAGTCTGAGTCCACCTTAGTATGCCAAAGGAGTATGTGAGTATGGGTATTACCCAAGCGTTGAAGGCGCGCACTTTGTTGCCTCCTGACAAAAGACTGTTAAGTACTTTTGTGAGCCGGCTGAAAAAGCGCTCCTTCACCGCCTGTCTAATCCCCATATCTTCAATACCCAAAGACTGTGACATACCAAGGTATTTATAGGTTTCTGCTTCCGAGATAGATCTGAACGACATTGTCTCAGAAAGTTGTAAATTTGTTGAATTTACTACTTTCCCCCGCTGCACATGCATAACCGCACACTTATCGACACCAAATTCCATATTGATGGCACTACTGAAAACTTCTGTGGTTCGCAGTAGTTCCAACAAGTCTTGGCTATTTGGCGCAAATAATTTGAGATCATCCATATACAGAAGGTGAGAAATGACTTCACCCTCTCTCCGAAGCCGGCAACCTAGTCCTGAATCCTTCAGCAGGGTACTGAGGGGATTCAGAGCTAGGCAGAACCACAAGGGACTCAGACTGTCACCCTGGAATATTCCTCGCTCGATCCTTATGAAGTCCTGCGGGCCAGAGGGGCCATCCCCGCCTCCTGGTTGACGAAGGACTGTGGTCCACTGCCTCATACACGCACCGAGAAAGGATCTTAAAGTTGTATTAACTTTATACAACTCCAAGACCCTTTCCAACCATGAATGAGGCACCGAATCATAGGCCTTCTTGTAGTCAATCCAAGCGGCGGAGAGGGCCCCTTTGTTACGCCGGACTTGCTGGCAAATGGTCATGTCGATGAGGAGGAGCTCTTTAGTACCACGGGACCCAACCCTACATCCATTTTGAGCAGGAGCCAAAACATTGTTCGAAACAATGTGCGTGTTAATTTTTACTCTTAAAATGGATGTAAGGAGCTTGTACAGTGTGGGCAAGCACGTGATGGGTCGGTAGTTCTTCGCTTCCGTGGTACTACCGGACTTGTAGAGCAGGAAGGTTACACCAGTTGTTAAAGAAGGTGGCAGGGAACCGAGCTCGAGGGCTTGTTGGAATTGCGTTGCCAATCGTGAGTGCGAGCATCGAAACCATTTTAGCCAGAAGTTGTGCAATCCATCCGGCCCAGGACTTTTCCAGTTCTGAGTCGTGCGGATAGCACAACTTACGTCATCGGGGCTGATGGTAACTGCCCCCATAGGTTCGATGGTCTCGCATTCACGTTCGACAACGGTCATCCATTCACCCTCGGTGTGTCCGACGGGCGCCGACCAGATACTACGCCAGAAATCACTCATGGCAGTAGCATCCGGCAACCGCGCGTCGGACACACGGTAGTCGGTTTCCTCCCACTTTCGGTAAACCTTCCTTTGGTCACTCTGGAAAAGGCGATTCTGCTGGAATCGGTTCACACGCTCTCTGTAGCGGCGAATACGGTTTGCCCATGCATAAACCTTCTGCTTCAGAAAGTCGATGCGCTCTGTGAGGTTGGCCATGTAGTCGCGGGGTGCAATACCCGTTCCCGCGAACGCCTGGTTCACAAAGCGCATTACTCGGGGGCGGTTGTTGCCCCCCCTGAAGCAGATCAGCTTTGCAATGAGAGTCCTAAACGAGTCGATACGTCGCTCGATCCGCACCTGCCACGCGGGGACACCCCCAGCGGTCCTAGGTGCACGGTCAGAGTCCGGAAACTTGACTCGAGCAACACGGCACGCTGCAATGGCCCCACAGTACATGATCGAGTGCGTATCATCCAAATCTTTACTGGATCGTATATACGGCTCCAGTAAAGCGTTTAGGGCTCCCATCAACGCTAGATTGCGCCTATTCATGGGCAAACGTGGTAATCGTGGCCTAGAGTCGGGTGTGAAGCGATGCTGCATAATCGCTTCTTCCAAAGTCCTCCTCAATTGCTCATTGTCTGAAGTACTCACACTCAGGTTCGCAGCATCGTCCTCATCAGCAGCAGGACCGACCCGCAGTGCCTCGGATGCCAAATCATGTACCGGCACCGGGTCCGGCGACGTGGCGGGTGGGTCCTGCGCCGAGTAAGGGGTCGCGCGAACAGGGAGAGCCTCCAGGCGAAGCCGATCAAGTGTCGAGTCATCCAGCCGCTTTGATCGTTGGATGACTCGCACTTGATCCGATAGTCGCTGCGCTATTATTAATATTATTATTTCGTCTTGATTCTATATTTGTGAAAAATAAAGTTACACAATAGAACTAGTGGCCCGTAAGGTCTGTTGTCACATGTCACAGGAATTTGAAAATAAAACTACATGTTCTTATCTAATTTCGATGAAGCACGGTTAACGATAAATCCTTGTATCAAAAATTAAATATTTGACATAAACTGACTTGCGAAATGGATAGGTAGTGAAAATGTTGCCTAAAAGTGACTGATATTTTTATAGAGGGATTGAAAAATCAGCTTTAATATTCTTTGGTGGTTTACGAATTGTATTTTTCTACCGTAAGACTAAATAAAACGTATTAAGACATTATCGTACCGGATTAGGTATTCACTTAATTGAAATCGATGATAGCTGGACATGTTTCGACTCATTAAGAGGGCTCTCATGAAGTCTGCCAAAGCTCTAAGTGTGTAGGCTTTATAATATTTTCATATTTTTTACTTTGCAATAGTATAATATCGAAAAATATCCCTTAGACGTATTTAAGAAGTTAATGGACAAAAATTGTCAGGAAATCGGTTAACTGTGTATGCTCAACAGGAAACCCGTGCGTCCACTGCTGGAGACGTGTTCTGTTAAATGATTTTTATAGTTCAGTGGCTAAATAAATACACATATAACAAGCCAAGAACCCTTTATATACGAGTTCTTCGTCTAAGTATTTCACAATATCTGCAGCTCACGTCGTGCGTGCACTATTGTTAACACCATAAAAAAGTTATTTTAATAAATAATTATGTTTCATAGTAATATAATATGGTAATGTAATTTACTATTGTCGACATGTACAATCAAAAAAAGTAAATCTAGTCTTATTACCCAAGAAGTTGAACTTCCACCCGGTAAGCATAATTTTGTATTCCCCATATAACCTATTTTCTTTACTTTTTTCTATGATTCTTGCTTCTTGCGCTTAAAATCTTCTTGCGCTTTCTCAACTAACCTAATTAGTACTTTTTCTAATTTTTTTAATTGAAGTCTGATAAAATGAACTTTTTTTATCTTATTTATTTTCAAAGCTACAATTTTAATCTAATTAAATCTAACCAATCTACTTAACCTAACCTATATCTAAGATTGGCCTTGTGACATTGTACCGAGGATGCTGGCGGCATTTTCTCATTGTAGGTATCGCAAATTCGCAATACTGATGCGTTGTGCGTGGAAGTCGCCAGCTTTAGTTAAAATGATAATGATGAAATAAAAAATATCAATTAGTGATTTTGTATTAAGCCTAAAATAATACTACCACAAGTTATTTCCACCTATCGATTTTAGTTGTCAATTTAATTTACGGGAATACCTATAATAACTGAAATGTAATCTAATTTAAATTATTACTTTTCCCACAAGGTCGTAACAGGCCTACTACCGCAAAAATCGGAATTCGGAAATTTCGAGGATTTTTCTCTGTCACTCAAACGAAGGCGTCATTAGAGTGAGAGAGACAAATCCTCGAAATTTACGAATTTCGTTTTTCGCGGTAGAGCCGCAGATGTGCTTACCATAGAAAAAACAACTGCGAAAGACTCTGGTTGTCATGGGACTTACTTTTTATTACTTTTTATCTTTCTATCATTAAATAATTTAATTTAAATTATTATTTTTTTATATTGGCCCTTATGACATTGTACCGAGGATGCTCGCTCATTCTGAATCATTCATGATAATCATGATTGAATTTTAAAAAGACTGACCATTTAAAAGAAATGATAGCCTAGCATGTTATTGAGATTAATTCAGTAAAGATTCCTTGGCAGGTACTTTAATACATCATTTTGGCTCATATTTATATGTATATGTAATTGCATTTTCTCAGCGTGTATTTTGCAATTGTGACATAATGAACGTGATTTTTGGACGTCGTTATAAATGTTATAATTTTAATTCAATATACTTACAGGACAAGAATGTGTCATGACTCCAGTAGTACACGTATTAAAACATCCAGGATGCCAGGCCCAGCTTATTCCGTCATATGCTTGCGTTGGAAAATGTACTAGCTACTTACAGGTATTGAGTTTTTATTAGTTACTGAATCCATTTACTAAAGCCTATGTTTTTATTGTTCGTAAATATATTTGTTAGTTACTATTTTATTGTTAATCAATGTTATTGTTATTTTCAAGGGTCTGTACATTTCAAATCTAGTAAAATAATATTTTGAAACAGGTATCAGGAAGTAAAATTTGGCAAATGGAAAGATCGTGCAACTGTTGCCAAGAGTCTGGTGAACGGGAAGCTACGGTAGACTTACATTGCCCAGAAGCAAAAAAGGAGGAAAATAGATACAGAAAGGTGTGTAGGTTTGTAGCATTTTAAATTTGTTAGTTTACCATGATTGTTGTGAAACAGTACCATAATATACTGATTCTGCGTGGTCTAATGCGGCCAATGTTGGGTTTTGGATTCGAATCCCAGCAAAGGCATTTATCTGTGTATGTTAGAAATAATTGTTCCCGAGATGGGGTCGTTGACTTTAATGTCCGTTAGTATATACATCGTGATATAGTACTTACAACATAAGCCTATTGAGGCTTATTATACGAGTATAACTTGGGCTAGCTTGGGCTTTCATAATTTGAGATATTGCCGTGTAATATATTTTTAACCCATGTAAGAGGAACTCGGCCATCTCTCATTGAAAACGGTTTGTTAATCTTTGCTTATGCGTATAGTACCTACTACCTACCTACGCAGAGAATAATCCTTTTCCGTCGAAGTTTCAAGGAAAAGTAAGAATCCTCAATAGCTTCAGCGCAATCAATATACTGAAAATATAGTCTAAAAATAATCTGTAGATTCAAATAAATAGGCTGGTGATAATATTTTAGAATTAAATTTTCACATGACTTATTGAAACATGTTCGTTTGGAACTTTGGCTTATGATTAAAATCAAACGATCGATTGTACAGTCAAAGTAGAGGTGTGCGCCACGCCGGCGCGGCGGCGCCGCGCCGCGGGACCCACGCCGCCGCCGCCGCCGAGGTTTTCAAAAACCCACGCCGCGACAAAAAATTTACGGAATAAAATCATTTAAATTACGCGCCACGCTGATCATATTGACATTAAACAACAATATGCTTGCGAATATCGACAAGCGGTTCCCTCTGACCCAAAAGATTGTATGCGCTGCATTTCTGGATTGCAGATTTTCAGATATTAATACGCACTTACGAAAAAAATACACTACTTGGGCAGAATTCTTTCCAATTGTACAGATTTATTTTACAGAATTCCAAGTCTACACATTCCCAATACTACAGATTTACAAACCTACAGAATCCCAATACTTTAATATTCCAACATTACGGTTGCCCATGTCTACAGATTTTCAATATTACTGATTGATTCCTATGTCTACAGATTCCATATTC
>JALPQI010028151.1:0-16229 GCA_025490895.1 Thaumatotibia leucotreta | reverse complement strand
GGAATTTTATACTCAAAAGACACCACTCCTTAGCAAGATTTAGCGTCTTAGTGTTGAAAATGCTAACTCCCTTAGCGGAGCTAGTGAAAAATGCTGCGAGTCTACAATACATTTAACCCATACTTTACTCGCTGAAGTAACCCCGTTTTACTGGCACTTCAGCTTTTTATATCTCAACACAAAGCAAGGCAAGTAAAAAGGGTTGCTTAAGTTATCTTAACAAAACTGTTTATGCTATTGGTATATCGTATATGAAATTTTCTACATTGACCCTTCTTGGTATAAATCATGGATGGATAGGATTACCTCTGGGCTGTATTTTATGTCGCATCCACAGAAGGGTCCAGATGTGAAATATGGCATACTTAGTCTAAGTAAGGCTCGAATGATGAATTATGTATCATATATTTGGGTTTTTATGCCTGTGGATAATTTCTTTATAATTATAGTTTTAGTAGTAGCTATATTTTTCAAATTGGCAATGATTTAAATTATTTAATTACAAGCTAGTTCAATTTCAGTTACAGAAACATTTGAAAGCTAAGTTTTGTTATGTTTACTGATATTGACGTGTCTATTTAACTTAAATGAGCGTTTAAAATACCACTTACGAAATATGAAACTATGGGTAAATTTTAAGTTACTTGAAACATTATATCAAACCGGTCAGAACGGGGTAAGTAATTACTAATCAGAATCATGAGCCCTTTCCATATTTGACGAAAACAAATCCCAATTTTTTCATATAATAATATGATAATTATATAAAAAAATAAATATAAAATAGTAACAAAATAGCATTTCCAGCGTTGTAACCACGCAAAATAGGCATGATTGATGTGTTGCGGAAAAAAAAATTGCCAGGCCAGGATATTAACAAAATAGGAAAAAGCCTTGGGGCACATTTATTTGCCAGAAATGGATAGGGCTCGTGATTCTGATTAGTGATTTACATGAAATTTACTCAAAATTTCATATTTCATAAAAGTGTATTTTTTGAGAAACGATCAAGTTAATATTCTTTCTTCAAGCGACAGGTTATTATTTATTACAAGCAGAGATCGGATGGATTTGCGACATTCTTAGTGACGTCATTTTGATAACATTTAGTATGAGATGTCGCACAAAAATCCGATCTCTGATTATAAGAAACAAAGCCAGCAAAATATGAAATTCAACAGCAGAAAGCGAACAAAACTGACCATCAGAGCACCTGGCATACAAAATCTCAGAAACTTCCTCATCGCGATGCAGCGAAAACTCTCCGGACCAAACTTTGCAGTATCTTCGAACTAATAATATGGTGTTCGGCTAACTAACCATAACTATTCCCTGTTTAGTATGCGGAAACTATGTTCCCTTACAAGACGGCTGTGTATCGATTAACTGCTTTCCGCAGGAGGTCGAGGAAATTTCGTAGATGTTCAGTTTGATAATAAGTTTTCGATGTGTAGATTGTTGGACGTGCTTATTTGATGAGTAAGGTGTAATAGTACCCGACGCTGTACCAATACTCGTCATTATAGCTTGAGTTGCCATCGATAAGATAAAATCAACTATTACGGCATTTAAACGATGATTAATTAATATTTAATGCTTCATATCCCAACTTTGAAATTAGCTTATATTTAAATTATTTGCATAATTTTAAGACAGGCTGACGTTTATTAGGTAGGACTGAGTGTTATAGGTGAAAAACTTAAGAAAGTCACCTGTTGTACGTGTGAGTGACGTATTCGAATAGAGAACACATATTTGAAATTAGTAACACAAACAAAACAAATGCCTATTCGAACACGTCACTCACACATACAACAGGTGACTTTATTAAGTTTTTCACCTATAATATTTTACAATGTTCCAATATGTGACATTGAAACTTGTACTGAAGTACGTCTATTGGGACTGCCAGCAAAAATACCCGACGCTTACTCAAACAATGGAGTTGACTAACAAAATTTGCAATTTGGAGAAATTTTGACATTATCACCCTATACAATAAATACTATTTATTTAACACAACTAACAAACTCCTCTCCCAAAACACATGACAATACTTTATGTAAATTTATATTATGAACAAAATATCGTGATTCAAATAAATTATTTTCTGTTGACATGTTGCGCACTAATACTTCCACCTTAGGGTGCGGCTCCACTGACGCGGAGCTGTGCAAAATTGACCAACTACATTCTTCAAATTCAAAATTCGAAACAATGTGATGCGGTCTTATTGGCCGAGCTCCCACAGCTCCGCTCCGCTCCGCTTCAGCGGAGCGGCACCCTTACAGTTGCCGTTAGATAAATATCGTAGCGGCCAAAGTGGTAAATTTAAACATTCACTCTTTCGCATGTTGTTCTGTGTAATATGTTTAAGTGCAGTATGTGCATCTGAGCTGCTCGAATATATTTGATGGTTACTGTCCATTCTGCAATCGTATACGATAAGCGATAAGTCACGTGACCATAATAATGTATGGAAATGGTCACTGATTTTTCGTTCGAATTTGTCATTCCCATACATTTATTACTTATCGCTTATCGTGTACGATTGCACAATAATGGCGTCTTGGCTAGGCCTGCTGTTTTAGTCTTGGGCTTGGCACAATTCGAACATCTCTACCTTCAGCTGTCAAGTTTTAGTGTCGGTGGTTGGCGGACGCGTTAAGACGCGTATTAAAACAGTAGGTTAAGAGGGTTGCCATCTATAAATTTATGTTACCAACCGTGACCTCACAAATGGCTCCAATGGAAGACCAGCGCTGGACTGTTAACAGGCGAGCAATATGCTGAATCGGAGACCATTTTGTGACAAACTTTTTTTTTCTTTTTTTTATATTCGTGTTTCGTTTGTATTTAATGTGTATATTATTATTATGTTGTGTCACAAATAAATGTTTTTTCTTTCTTTCTAACAGTGGCGATAAACGTTACTGGCACAGTCAAAGCTCATGTAGGTTCACGGGCGCCATGCTTGTGCGAGTGAAATAAGACATGCCAAGGTAGCTGTGCGGTCACCGGTGCGGGGGCCGCTCTCTCGGTGGGAGGCAGGGTGTGCCCATACTGTACGTTAGTACTATTTATTATACTGTGATCTCGGAATCTTTATACGATTACAGCAAATAAGCCTCGGATAACGCTAGCTGACGCTGCACATGCAGCTGCACTTTTCCCGACTAACGAGATTGGATTGGAAAAACGTGGAATTAATAAAATCGCAATTGATGCATATTTGCTGAAAATGGCGACGTAAAATGTTTGTAGGTAGGGTTTTTGCATACTTGCAAGGCTTGTTTTACCATCCGTGAATAATATATTTTTTCATCACACTTGCTGTCTAAGTGCGCCAGTGCTTGCAAGCATAGCGGGAGTAATAGAAATGTCAGTACTTCATTTAATAATATTTTGCCTTAAAACTTATTTTTTTGTCGACAAGAGTGATGAAAACACTCTCGTTGGTGATACTTACCTCTCTAGATGCACAATGTACTAATTTATTATCTGCTGCGTAAATGTTAGCTCTTTTGAACCGACTTTAAAAAAAATGATATTCTCAATGTGGCTGATTTTTTTGTATATTATACTCGATAACTCCGAGAATTGTGAACCGATTTTCAATGTTTTTTAATCAAACGAGTGTGACCTTTGGTACAAAGTTGGCATTTGACTGATCGTGGGATTTTGGAGGAATCTGTTGAAGTCAGTTTTTTTACTTGGAGATCATCTTTTATTCTGACAAAGCTCTCCGGATTAGCAAGCTGAAGTGGCAATGGGCAGGCCACATTGCACGCAGATCAGATGGTCGATGGGGTCGAAAAGTGCTCGAGTGGAGACCACGGCTGGGCAAACGCAACGTAGGACGTTCACCCACAAGATGAACAGACGACCTTACGAAGATCGCCGGGACACACTGGATGCAGGGCAGGACGCATCTAACCGGTACATGTGGAGATCCAGAGAGGAGGCCATGGCATGTTCAGCAGTGGACGTCTTATGGCTGAGATGATGATGATGATGATGATCTTTTATATGCCTGGGGATAGTGACAGTTATATCTGACGGATATATTTATCTGAAATTTGTAAAATATTCCTATGTACAGGGTTGGGCGGATTAAGTGTCCTAGTTAAAAAGTGGTATAAAAGTTTAAAAACAAAACAATATTACTAATCTTGGAGTTATTTATATCAGAAACATTCTATATTTTACCGCAGTAATTGATAAATTTGATAAACTCCTCTTTAACATGCATTATTTTAAGCATTATGTCGTATAAGGAATTTCATCCGGCACGCACTACCTTATCTGCCATGTGATGTCATATTAGGTTATCTAACCCTAGTACAAACTTGAATCTTAGCCTAAATCCGTCTCAATAAAACTCTGCATTGATTTGTATATGGAAATGTTTATAGCATTTCAGTTATCTAAAGATTTAACGTACTTTGCTAGGTAAATATCAGCCTCATAATTTTGGCTATAACTTGGTATTTCTTCTTATCATATTGTACCCTGATTGATTAAGTTTTTGGAATAAATTTATAACTAAAATACCTTCCTTTCTAGTTCTTAATAAAACACTATACCCATAATCAATCTGGCATTTACCAAACTCTTGCAATGAAAATGCATTTTTTTTGAAAAATGACCTTCGTGCCGCCTATTCGACTTTTTGTATTTAACTCTTATATTTTTTAAAGAGAGAGGGCACATATATAAATTATCTCGGCTGCAAAAAACTTAAAACAAGTAAGTCCGTTTTAGCAAATTTTACAGGAGAGCCGAAAAACGATTTTCAACTTTAAATCTCATTTTCTACAAAAGTATGCAATGTACCAAAATTTTGTTTATTGGAAAAGATTCCATAGTACAATATCTTTAACATGTTAAATTTTCAAGCCTGAAACTGAAGCCGTTGCGAGTAGCCAGCTGAAAATTGGTTTTAACTTTGTCATAAAATAAGATAAAATAGTCATATCAATCTTAAAAGCAAGCAACACATGACTTGCTTGTTTCTATCGTTGGCAACACGGCCGTAAACCTATGTAGTTGACTATTATGTTTATGGAATTAGTGTAGATGGGATAATCATTACGATAATTTTTACCATTAATGATTGTATAATTATGATAAGTAAAAAATCAAATTATGTTCAAAAAATATTTGATTTTGATCATAAAATGATTATGGTATTACGTGTTCATTCCATGAATAATTATGCATGCTAATTGCATATATTATACCTACAATTACTTTTGTGATTGATTTTTAATGAAACGAACATAACCGTGGTGCTAGAAAAAGGAAAGTCTATCTCTGAGACTACAAAGGTAAAGTAGGTATAGTCGGTTTATACTTCAATCAAAATTTCAAACTATCAACTACATAAATACGTCTTAACCGGACCTAGTCATACATAACACACCACATGCGATACATTTAAGTATCTTGGATCATGCCTTCTTCGCGAATCAAATCAACAACGTTGTCTGACTCGACCAAATCATGCCAAAAAGGTTGTCGGTGGATGGGCATTAATGGGACTATTTTATTAATTATTTCCCGCTGTTTTGAAGAACGCACCCACGCAGTATATTATTATTTTGTGGAAGTCTATTTACTTTAAACTTATTTTGTCTGAAGTCAATGTCCACGTAGTCGATTTGCTCAAACGAAGTTTTGTAAAACAATGATCGGCTGTCATATCTATTGAAATCGATTCGGTCAAGTATCGACTGTCGAAATCGGCGTTTTCAAACGGATAAGTATCTAACAATATGTTTTGAGTTTCCTGATAAATACTTAGTAACGAATCGCTGACTGTCGGTAAATCTGACTGAAAATCTTCAATATTTTTAAGATCCTGCTCTGTTGGCAAAAGTGTCGACGCCGTAAACGACGATGAGTTTTCAATTGTATTTTCTCCATTTGGGACAGTTTAACGCAATAGTTTTAATAGTCTTTGTATCTAATCTTTTGAGATTTGAAAGATCCTAAAAATAACCGTATTTATTTAATTTAAGTTAACCAACCAAGTTGTATTTAATATTTAATATGAGTACTATTTTTTGTTTTAATTTGTAAGTACCTATTCAAAATGTACGTGTTAATACAATAAAGTAAATAATTACAAACAAACAATGTGTAAAATGTAATACTTACCTTATAAATACTTTCTTAAGGAATAAAAATATCCGGAAATAGAATCATAAAAAGGTTTACTAAAATACTATGTAATGTAAATTGCGTAAGAAAATATTTTACAAAAGATGGGTCACATGAAATAATACATTTTAATACAGTAGATATAATTGCTTGTGTACTTACACTTCTCGATTTAAACTTATCGCAATCAATTTTCTCCCTCTGCGGAATTTATTTATAATATTTTCATTGACTTTGAACACTTCTCTGCAACTATTATTCTGTTATAAAACGATTATTGTTCTTAGTTTATCTTTACAAGATACAACTCACAAATCAACAAACTGATTGTGACAGTTCGTAATTAACAATATTAGCACTAGCAGGGTATAAGTGTACCTTGTACGTAATATTGTGGGTAAGTAATCAACAATATTATAAGCCTAAGATCACAGTGACAAAGTTAAATCCAAGTGTGTCGCATTTATAATAAATATAAAGTCAAGTGAGTCGAAGTTTTTCAACAATCGGACAACGATAAAAACAAGTATCTCGTTTGAATAAGTTAAAAACAATCAAGTCGAATTGACACGCTTGCTTTTAGGATTGTTACGGCTGACTCACTTGCATTTAGCTTAGGTTAAAGTCACTGAAACGACTTACTTGGATTCGTGTTATTCAAATAACTGAAAAATTAAGCTATCTAAAATTTTGAAAAAAAAATTGGGTTGTGCGTCTTTATGTCAGGAATTCAAAAAGTCAAAAATCAAAATTTCGCCAAAACGGACTTACTTGATTATAGTTTGGTACAGCCGATCTGTTTTATAAGGGCCTCACATTTTGTGATTATTTTGCAGTGCGCAAAGTATTAACCCCTCTTCAGTTTAATAATTTTATCGAAGATTATATAATAAGAGGCACATTTTCGTAAAAACTGCCCATGGGTGCTCATTGGTACTTTGCTGAGTCAAATCATTTAAAGCTTACCCAATTTCGGCTTGATTTTGGAAGCAGAGGACTCCATGAAACGATTGATGGTGTGCAGTATTAAAACATACGTTGATATTTACTTTTATGGTCAGTTGATAATGTCGCCCGATTTTTAATGCTCGCTGCACCATTATCCAACAACACCGCTTTTTACATTTGTTCTTAAAAATATATACAACTAAATGTTATGAGAATGAGTTTCGGAATCCATGAAGCTGATTAAATCGACGATATAAAATGACATACAGGGTATGAAAAGCAGTTATATTTCAATAGATAAACGAATGTTTTTCAATAGGACAGTTAATCCGCCCAACCCTGTAATTGGAAAAGTAACAAACAGACAGACATGACCGTGGTAATAGTATTTATGGTTGTAAATTAAACGAAATCGAAGTATTAATGGTTTCGGCGGTGATAATTACAAAGGATGAGTTGCTATTCGCAACATAGTATATTATACACGATTTATCAACCTCACAAGCAGTGAACCAGTTCACATCAAGAACAGAAAATAATATGTCTAAAAGCATAAGCGTTCCATTATTCAGGACATCGGTGTGAACGTACGGAAGCTTTGTTTTATTCATGACTTTATTACTGAAAAGAATAAGGACACGATACAGGGTTTAGAAATCATAAAAAAATCCAAAAAGAGCCAAGAGCATGTCGGGCCATTCTCAGTGTATTTCTGTAGTTATTAAAAAATCGCTGGGACTATTATGTTCAAAATAGTTTTGTAATGTACTCCGTAAGTCCAGTATTCATGATATTTTTCGGACCCACGAATCAAAAGTTCCTGGGTTATACCTATACCAAATACCTAATTTCTAGTACTAACGGCTAAGGAGCTGTGCTGCGGACAGACAGACAGACATACAGACGTATAACGGTCATAGCGAAACTATATCGAATCCTAGTTTACTACAGAACCCTAAAAGATAATAGGTACAGGTAGAAATATAAGTAGTCTTATATATGATGTCTACTTTACGCCCTGTTTGAAAACACAATCCCTGCATAATATATAATTGGGTCAAACTCAAAATCATGTTATGAGTCTTTCCGGTGGACATTTTAAAAGTTAAGGGCTATGAGAGTTAATTTTCTTATTAAACCCTTATTGTCATTTAAAGGCACTCCTTTCCTTTCCTATTTCATTGTTTGATAAAAATCACGACTACACTCCTACCAGTTGCTTACTATTGGCCACAGGAAAGAGGGGCTTTATAGTTTAGCTGAATACGCACTTTTTCTTTACTATGGTCGATAGTTAACAGCCTGTGGACATGTAGTAATGATTTTTATCATACAACGCAATGAAAAAGGAGTACCTACGTCTTAATGAAGATAAGGCTTTCATAAGAAAATCAAGCTTTATAGGCCTTAACTTTTAGATTGTCCACCGGAAAGACTCCGAACATAGGTTTGCGTTTGACCCAATTATATCCGTCACATAAAATTATCACTATCCTTTTCTAGCACGGTGAATATCATTGGTTCCAAAATTTATCGACACACTTTTGTGTTTCCACGTTACCCTTGTAGCTTATATGGCAAATTTTCGTAACACAAAGGAAATGATCGTGGTTTTTAATTCCATTAAGCACTTAAATTTATGTGCAATATTTTTACAATCGATAACATATCGCAACTGCCAAGATTGTAATAATATTTGAGTAATAGCTCAATGAGAACTATCAATATTACTCGTCTTAGAAATAAAGCAAATGGAAAACGGTTCCGCAATACTCAAACCTGTAATCTTATTTTTATTTTATTTATTTAGGAAATTTCAATTACAATTCTCTTCAAAGTGCCGATCATCATAGTAGTTTGTTGTTCTTTGACACTACGAAATACTAACAGTTAGTCTAGATAGGTACCCTATTCCAGATTCTAGAATCCTAGGACTCTTAACGCCATAAACTGAGCCACGGAAGCTTACCGGTTGGCAGCAAATATGTAAAAGTGCTGGAAATGGCATACATACATATACAGTACATAGCATGAAATATCATACGGCGCATAATTTAATGATGATTCAGATTCAGAGAACAGAGAGTAAATTAAATTATGGGTTCTATGATGGCTATGATGAAAATAGTAGGTATAACTGGATACATTATTTATCCGTGTGAAAAGCACAGGCTGTAGACACTAAAAACAATAAAAAACACCATGAAGGAATAAACTAATATCTAAAAACAAACAAAGGAATTTCGAACTTAGGAGTTTCAGCCTTTGGGCATAGTCACTACTACCAGGCTATGGAGGCTATCAAAATACTTCTCTAGAAATAAAACTGATAATGCAAATACGAAAAGCAACTTCCGATATTAGTTCTAGCCAAGCATGCATGCCCTCAAGTTTACCCATAAACTTTGCAAACATAAAACATTTCACTCCAATAAAGTTTTAAAGCAAACTCCACAACCGTACTCCGTGTGGTGCTAATACCACAGAGCATAACTGATCACTGGTGGACTAGTCGTGTGGTGACGGCAATAAGAATACATTTGTCACCACCCCAACTCCTCCTGCGGGTGTCGTAAGAGTCGACTAAGAGATTGAAGTATCACTGACCATTATTTGATAAAAGATGGATGATGGACAGCAGCGTCATCATAGTGGACACATTACTGCGATCGCCAATGCGCTTTTCCAGCGTGGCGATTATGGGTATTTACCTCCTAATGCGTTTGTACGCATAGTTAATGGGAGAGGCCTACGGCCAGCAGTGGACTATCTTAGGCTGATGATGATGATGATGATAACTGGTCTACGCTCCCTAAACGTTTATATGCGTTCTATATGCGCACTGCAATCTTTACAAACCAATAAGAGACAGCCCTGTATGTCTGAGTATGCAAGAAGTAGATGCTCTGTTTTTCAGTCATCTGTGGCAAAAACTACGAGTTGTGTTCGCGTTTACTCCAAATATTCCTCCTACTACACTTTCAATATGAAGCTTACTTTTTCAACTTCTTATAAGACCATTATAAGCTATTCGGAAGGTAACCTTGGGATGTTAACGATAAAGCTCATACGGCAACAATCGATAAAGCATGTTTTGATATAGCAAAGTAAACGTGCGATATTGCCTGCACGCGAGAACTTTAGGCAAAAATGGCGTAAATGGAACGGGTACCGGGATCTGGAGCGGTGTCACTGATGCAATATGGGAACTCAAATGGTGTGCAGGCAAGTACAAAAATATGTATCGATAGAATACTCTTGTGAACAGTAATACGTTTTCCTAACTCTATAAACAACTAACAATTGAATGCCCCACAAGTTACTTAGAAATCGTCATGTTTTTTTATTTTATTTTTGTTATTTTTTTGTGTTTTTTCTTATGTTTAAGGTGTTTTTCAGAAATTATATACCTACGGCTATTTAAACTATTTAAAACTAATGTAATAAATATGGTTTAATTTTCCACGAAATGTCAAAATTGCCGTTATTTTAATTTATTCCATTAATTTATCTTAAAAATCCTTTTGGATATCCTAAAGCTAAAAAATACAAAATCATAAACCCCAAAAAAAAATACAAAAAAAATAACGTCAATGTTTCAGTAACTTGTGGGGCATTTAATTGTTAGTTGTTTTATAGAGTTAGAAAAACGTTTTACTGTTCCTGATTCATGTTTCACCCTGTATGTTACGACATTCTTATTACACAGAATTAAAGTGCACTGGGACATATTTTTGAGCATATTTATACATCCCGTATCTTAAGCTAAGGAAAAAGCATTTGCAGAGAATAGTTGTTTTGGAAAATTCTGAATATATTTTTATTCTGAATTCCACAAACGGGTAATCGAGTGTGTTTGTGATGATATCCGTACTAAGATTTGTTCGTGTGCAAATGCAATGAGTCCCCCTACTCGTTAATTTCTTTACTTCATTTATGAATTTTATGATGCTCCTAATAATGTTACTAAACGTAACTATACTTTTCTTTCATGGGGTGGGTCAATAAATCCTAGTTGATAAGTTTACTTGGGGATATGAAAAGGACATAGGCCTCTCCAGTAGGCTTAGCACAGGATTATTGCGACAATATGTAGCGAGATAGAGTATCCATCTCTCTTTTATTCATATAGTTAGTAAAAGATGAAAACTCTATTTCGCGGCGATATACTGACATACCAATCGTATGCTAAGCATACTGTTACTCAAATAATTGTAATTATGTATTTATACAGGGTGGAAAGGGACGACATTCCTTCCCGCTACCGACCGAGTCTATCAACGCTTACGATGAACTTTCAGTATGGGACCAACATCGAAAGCGTACATGGAAAATTGACTTTTCCATACTATTGAACTCTAACTAATCACTAGAGTTGAAAATTTCGGAAAAAAACAAAACGTTTTTTTCCGGAATGTGTGAAAACCTCGTTTTTTTTCGTTTTTTTCGGTTTTTTTCAGAAACAATCAATGTCATTGTCACTGTCACTCCTTGCCATCTGTTTCAATTGACTTTTCTTCTGTGACATCGCGTTCTCCTGGTATAAGTGAAAATCGGACCTAATTTACATTGGTTTAGAGTTGAAAATTAAAGTGGAAAATTTCATTGCGTTTTTCGAAAAAATCAGGAAAAAAACGAGCTGTTTGGAAAGAAACGGGATTTAATCCGGAAATTTTCAACGCTACTAATCACTCACTTTGTGTGAGGGGTTTCATTTTTTAAAAGATATTTGGATGTTGGTCCCATACTGAAAGTTCATCGTAATGGTTGGTAGACTCAGTCGGTAGCGGGAAGGAACGTCGTCCCTTTCCATCCTGTACATAATTGCTGTTTTTGCAATAATAACACCGTCCACGCATAGAACAAAACAAACGGCTAAACAACTTCTCCAAACATTTCAACTCTCCAAAACACTTGTTTTCTATAATCATTATTCCGTACCAAGGAAGGTCTGACCCGAAATCATTTCGAGGATCCGAATATATTACCCATTCACGGCGCCAAGGGAAGCTACGGTACTTCACAATGCCTGCGGTAACAAAGGTCCACTTTGAATGGAACTAAATCCTTCTAAAATTACCTTCTTTATAAAACTATCTGATGCGCGTGGCTGCTTGCCCGCTAGAGATTAGTGGAAGGTATTCTCCGGTCAGCTCCAAAATAGATACAATTTTGAGCCTTATACCTCAGACAGTTAATATCTGTACCTATGTAAGTAAGAGACGTAGTAGTATTGCGTTATTAAACGGGAAACCGTAGCTTTGTGTGTAATTTTATACCTCCTCGCCGATACAGATCACATGTATCGTTCACCTGTAATAAGGTGTTAATAAATTTGATCTATTATGTAAGGTCGCGGGAATCCGCTGGAAGCAAGCAACGCAGAACTGGTCATATTGGCGATCATTGGGGGAGGCCTATGTCCAGCAGTGGACGTCTTTTGACTGAAATGATGATGATGTACGGTAGGAAACTGCCGGTAAGTACCCAATATAAACAGAAGCGTTACCAATCTTTCAGATGCAAAATTTAATGCTCGGTTCAAAAATAGTGATTGAGTTATTGATAAAAATCAAATCCATTTGTGATTTATGAATTGGTTGTAAAACCATCAGGTTTTTCTTTAGCATGGTTACACTTTACAAATAACAGCGCACAGTTCAATCCAACTATACCTATACCTAAGCAGTACACATGAGAATGTCGTGTCGAGTAGAGTGATTGCGGAAAGAAGCGACAGGGATTAATGTTGGAAATGCAGATCACGGCTAAATTCTTATGCGGAGTCAATGAGTTAAACCGATTTGGAACGCCTTGATATTTCCTTTCATTAGTATCCGTAAGTGTTATCATTTATCATAAAAAAAATGCAAATCCTAGTATTGACAATATGTGAATTAACTACGTAACTGACATATACCGAAATGGCCCAAAAGGCGCGCGAAATGGCACGCGTGCTAAAATGGTTTCTTTTAGCACTTTAGTAATTCGAAATTATGAAACCATGAAAAAAACAAAATCCGTAATGTAATTTCAAATTATAAATCGTGAAAGTTTTTCCGGCATCTGTTTGTTTAATTCCACTTGATTGATGAGATGTACCTCAAAAGTTCTTAACTTAATTTATCAAGTCACTTAATTTATCAAACTAAATTCATTTTACCAAATTTTCAGACTCAGTCTTTATTTCATTGGCAATTATCGGGATTCATATTTTTGTATTCATCACGCCGAGTGGTGACGGCAGTAATAAGTTGGAAGTACTAGTACCCGACGCTGTACCAATACTCGTCATTATAGCTTGAGTTGCCATCGATAAGATAAAATCAACTATTAAGGCATTTGCGATGATTAATGTACCTTTAATGTTCCCAACTTTGAAATAATTAGCTCATATCTAAATTATTTGCATAATTTTAAGACAGACTGACGTTTATTAGGACTGAGTGTTAATATTTCCAATGTCCCAATATGCGACATTGAAACTTGTACTGAAGTGCCATCTATTGGGACTGCCAGCAAAAGCTCCTGACGCTTACTCATACCATGGAGTTGACTACGAAAATTTGCAATTTTGAGAAATTGCATGATATTGTCACCCTATGAAATAAATACTAAGTATATAACAAAACTAACAAACACCTCGCCCAAAAGACATGAAAGTACTTTATGTAGATTTATATATGAGCAAAATATCGTGATTCAAAGAAATACTCGTATTCTCTGTTGACATGTAGCGCACTAGTACTTCCACCTTAATACATTTATTACCACCCCAACTTGTCCGTGGGTGTCGTAGGAATCGACTAAGGTATTAAAGTGTCACTGACCATTAATTTTAAAAAGATTGATGATGGACAGCAGTGTTGTCATAGTGGACACACTACTGCGATCGTCGATCCGCATCCCAGCATGATGATTATTGCATATAATATGATATACGCATAGAAAAACGGAAAGGCATACGTCCAGCGGTGGACTGAGATAGGCTGTAATGTAAACCGCTAACCAGACAAACACACAATTAATAGAAAACCATTTTAAAATGAACTAATTCCTGAGCTACAACCGGCCGTTACAACTAAATCACGAAGCAATTTATATTCCGTGGTCTAATATCCATTTGCACAACGGCTGGAACACCTAAAAGCAATGCAGCGAGATAATCTACAAATCTTTACTTGCTTCGAAGTTCCGGTTAGTAGAAACTGGGTGAGCTCCATTGCGATCACGAAGGTTATTTACATTGAAGTTCTGTTAGAAACCTTTCTGCTAATTTTCTTTTCTTGGGAACTAGAACATCTTTCGAAGATTGTCAGATCATATATTTTGTCACTCGCGTTAAGACTGAATACATGAATTTAGCGCATCTGTATAGGATTTTCAAAATGTTAGAAAAAACTTAGGCTTTTGGGAAGAAGAATAATCCCTTTAGAGGTTTTTAAGAAATAGGTTTTCACATTTCAGAAACAGTCGTTCTAAGCAATTATATGCACCTAGTGTAGGTGGATGCGTATAAAAAAATCGACCCTTTTGAAACTTCCAAAAACCTCCTAGAGGACCAATTCTGAGTTGAAAATCTGAAAGACAACAGAAATGCACTTCTTTTGTGGCCACCTTGTATATTTATGTATGTGTGCCTATAGTTGAACATTGCATAGAGTTGAGGCATCTGTATTATTTTGTATATATTTTTTACTATGGTCCTAAATAAAAGTTAAATAATACAGTGAGCGCTGGGAACTCACGAGGGCAGTTCTCTGTGGGAGGTCCATTTTCACTACAAAGCGGAAAAAACACGGGATCGATCGTTGGCAATGAAAGTGTTCAATGTTCTTATTATTATGTCCTATACAAACTTCGTTAAGAAACCCGCAATTGTAAGATTTACACCTTGCATAATAATATGTTATGCATTTTAAACAACAAAATGAAAATGTATTTATTGCGGGAAAATTACAATGAAAGTACTAAACCCCTTATTCATAAACGTCTGCTAACTTAACAAGCCGCTAAGTATTGTTTGTCCCTTTTGCTCTTATGGACACATTATTAAGACCGAAAGGGACAAATAATTATTAGCGGCTTGTTAAGTTAGCAGACGTTTATGGATAAAGGGGTAAGAGTTTAAGTACGGCATAGACGGAGCTACCGTTGTGTTCATTAATGTTATGATTTATTTTAATATGTTTTTTTGTACTTTTTATTATCCTTTTTGTTTTTTTTTATCTTTGTTTTGTGAGTTTGTACCTCGTGTTGTGTTTCCTTCCGTCCCGTCGCCAAATGGTCCCTACGGAAGACCAGCGCTGGCTGAATAGCCAGCATCGTGCTGAGTAGGGCCCATTTCGTGGCCCATTGTTGCCCATTTGTTTGTTTTCATTCTGTAAAGTATAAGTGTCATGAATAAATGTTTTGAGTTTGAGTTTAAGTATACCGGTTCAAAGTTGGCGCAAGACGGATCGTCAAATAACCCGGTAAGCTCATTAGCAACTATCTCGATGTAGAACTGCTGTTTGGATACTTCAGACCTCGCATTTAAAGCAAGGGTGCCAAACATTTACACGCTTTCAGAGATTCTCGCATTTCGTGAATATCGTTTGAACGTAAGGAATAAACAGAATTATTTACTCCGTTACGTAAATATAATTTAGAAACTAACTTTGGACTTAATTAAAAACACGTTTAACGTTAGCCTGACGTTTGAAGCGTGATTTCACGCTCGTGAGAATTATATTAATCTTTGAGCAAAGTGAACAAAAATTGTAAAGTACCGTCTTGAAACTAACAACAACAATAGGTAATTAATGTCAGAAAATGTTTATTTTAGTATTACACATTATTATTTTAGTATACACATTTCCTGTAAACTTATTCAAAACTCCAGTTTTTTGAATCTCATATAAAAATAGCTGGGTTTGTCGAATTATCATTAGGCACAATGGAGTAAATTATATAATTATAGTATTATAACTTTATTTATGATACAAGTCTGAATACATCTCTATGACATTATGAATACCTACATCTTGCAAGTCGATATATTCATGACGAACTTGTATTCACTACGAGTGTCACGCAACATTTTAATAATGGGCGAATAATTAATTCAGCTATAA
>JALPQI010028149.1:0-10359 GCA_025490895.1 Thaumatotibia leucotreta | reverse complement strand
AAAAATATTATTAAATGACGTACTGACATTTCTATTACTCTCTAGGGAATTTCCCTTTTCTATTACTCCCGCTATGCAAGCAAGCAATGGCGCGCTTAAACAGCAAGTGTGATGAAATAGTATTTTATGCAACCCTTGTTTAAGAGAGGTCAAAAAAGGTGAGTGGTGTATTAAAGACGCCACGAGCATTTTTTGACTCAGTTAAACAATGTTGCATACAATACTTTTTCCACGACCACACATTTATTTTTAAATAAAATTGTAAATTTTAGAAATATTCTTAGTCAAACATAATTTTATTAATCATCAAGGTCGGGCGGGAGACGAAAAAAAACTCCTCTATGGTTTACTGTTCATCTTTTTTTTTAATTAGGTTGACAGCCATGTATTTCGTTAAGTCTTGTATAAACGAGGTGTCTTAAAATGCAAAAAACGCACTGCGTGTAAACCCGAATGCGTTTATAGGGAATAGACAATATAGACTTATCTTGACATTTGTAAGGTAGGGGCTTAATGGTGTGTTCACGACCACGTAAATGACAAATAAAAGTACGGGAGTAGAAAAAAAAAGGAAACACTGCGGACCGAATTTCGAGGATTTTTCTCGCTACCTCTAATGATGCCTTCGTTGAAGTGACAGAGAAAAACCCTCGAAATTGACGAATTTCGATTTTTGCGGTAGGTCTGCGCCGAAGTCGAGAAACACAAAAACAATCCCTTTCCTTGTTCCTTTTGTACTTGACACTGTCATTTGCGATACAGTGAATCCGCCATATTGCAACGCGATGGTAACTGGTAACACATACCTCTGCATTATATGCATCGTGATGTACCAGAATGTTTGTTACTTATTCCAATAAAGTCTAATATTATAGCAAGATAGCATATTAATAAAAAATGTAGGTATTGAATGTAGGAGTTGTGGGTGCAAAATGCGCGTAGCCTATAGAGGCTACGAATGTCCTTATAGAAATAGTTCTATAAGGACATTACGAATGTCCTTATAGAAATAGTTCTATAAGGACATTCGGGTGACCAGAGTGCTGGCCAGTATTTCGTACAAAAAATTGACAAGCAGTCCAGCATTTCGTGGATTTGTCTCTCTCACTCTAAAGACGCCTTCGTTGGAGTGACAGAGAAAAATCCTCGTAATTTACGAGTTTCGGAGTTCTCGGTAGTAGGTAATGTTTTGCTGTATTCTATACATAATGTTGTGCTTAATTTATTAAATCACTCGGTAACAAAGAAGAAGAATTAATCGATTAACATTTTCAGAAACCCGATTTTCGTATCACAGTATTCTTGTGCAGTTTCGAGTATTTGGAGAAAATTATTTTGTTCGACTTCCGTCGAATAACACCATACCTACACAAAATCCAATAATTAATAATCTTCAAAAAGATAGAAATTAATTAGGTATTGGTTTAGTCAAAACCTGCGAATAAATTTACAGTACGAAGGCAAACCTAACAATCCGCCAAACAAAACCGCCTATCCGTCGCTTATTAAGACAAACGAAAGCTGTCCTAATCAGAAAATTTGGAAACCGCAGATCAATGTTTACCTTCTCCAAAGATTAGTATCTAATGACGACAGTCACTCTTTATGTACAATTTTTAGGTTTCCGTAGCTAATACTGGCATAATAAATGGCAAAAACGGAACCCTTATAGTTTCGCCACGTCCGTCTGTTTCTTCTGTCCGTCTGTCCGCAGCATAGCTCAGCAGTGGCCGTTAATACTAGAAATCTGCAATTTGGTACAGGTATACATATTAATCATGCTAACAAAATGGTACAATAATAAATAGAAGAAATTTTTTTCGGTAAGGGGATGATTTCTTTATTTGCTGTAATCCTATAGTGTGGGGTATCATTGAATGAATAGGTCTCTTAAAAAGAATAAGGGTCTTAAAAGAAAGTTTTTTCTAAAGTCTATATTTTCGGAGATACTTAATCGCTCCAGAAGAAAAACAATTGTATCCCTCCCTCTAACTTTTGATTCGTAGGTTCAAAAAATATTTAAAAAAAATCATGAATTACAAGTACAAGTAGAATACTTTAAAATAAAACTATTTCGAACATAATCGGCCTAGCCGTTATTGAATAACTACGGAACCTACGGAACTGAGCATGGCCCGACATTCTCTTGGCCGGTTTTTTTTCGACTCATCTCAATTTATCATTATTATGACGGACGAATAACACAGAAGATACAGGTACAGAAGAGCGAGGTATATCTTAGTTTTTAATACCTAGTGAATACAGACAGCTTTTTAATACTATATAATTACAGGGTGGTCCAAACCTTGACGTCAAAAAATTTTTTTTAGATTCCTCACGTCATGAGCTATCAGAATATACCCCATATATATTAGCCGATTTTTTATAGTTTTCGAGTTATGAATTTTTGAAAAATTTTTTTTGAGAAATTCTGGAAATTAAGAAATTTATTAATAAAAAAAAACTATTGGGTTTTTTAACTAGTTTTTTTTTTGTAAAAGTATTACTACAATTAAAGCATTTACTGACAAAAAAATTAGCGTCCTCACGTTGATACAAGTAGGATAAAAAAATACAAAATTCAAAATTTTACGCTAAAACGCATCAAAATAGCATTAATGTACGTAAATAAAAAAAAAACATATCCCAAGGAATTTTCGTATTCTAAAGACCGCCCTAGATCTTGAGCCTTCGTAAAAGCAAAAAAAAGTGATACAAAATGAGGATTTTTCGGAGTAGTCGGTCGGGTTTGACCGACTACACCGAAAAATCCTCATTATTAAGTATCACTTTTTTTTGCTTTTACGAAGGTTAAAGGTCTAGGGCAGTCTTTAGATTACCAAAAATCCTTGGGATATGTTTTATTTTCTTTATTTACGTACATTAATGCTATTTTGATGCGTTTTTAACGTAAAATTTTGAATTTGGTATTTTATTATCCTACTTGTATCAAAGTGAGGACGCTAATTTTTTTGTCAGTAAATGCTTTATTTGTAGTAATACTTTCACAAAAAGAAAATATTAAAAAAACTTTTTTTTTATCAATAAATTTCTTCATTGCAGAATTTCTCAAAAATTTTTTTTTCAAAAATTCATAACTCGAAAACTACAAAAAATCGGCTAACATACATGGGGTATATTCTGATAGCCCATGACGTAGGGAACCTAAAAAAAATTTTTTGACGTCAAGGTTTGGACCACCCTGTATACACGGTCCTCGCGAGCATTGCGAAAGATTTTAACCCTTAAATGCATAGTGATTTATATGTATATGCATCATCTATTCTCGACTCTATTGACAACCCGTCAGAATTCAAATTTGAATAAATCTTTGTCAAGGACATGCATTTAAGGGTTAACTATGCATTCTAGACATCAAAATAAACAAAAAATATAATGAGACCTAATGACAAATTCCACAAAAAAAAATGTTTTCTTTTTTTACTTTTAGAATACTTTTTAATTTAACATTTCCAATACTTTTATCCTAACAACAATTTGTTAAAAAAAAATTAAATGTTTTTTTTTAGGGACAGGTTTTTTCGTCAAATCTATTCTTATTTTTTGATTGTCAGGCAAAAGGTGTGGTAATATTAGAACGCATTGTAATCAAAAAGAAGTTTTATGACGAGTTACGTCGAAAAACTTATACCGGAAAAAGGTTAATTATCTCTGGAACCAAGCCGAATCCAGGAAATTTTATATAACATTAAATACTCTTAAATGTGCTCAGGAATTCAGCATTAAAATATTTTGGAATGCTCACGAGCACCGTGTATATACATTAGGTATGCTATAGTTGCAACATCCTTAAAAAACATATTTTGTTTTTCTATACATATTAAGAAACTAATGGTAATTTACAGAAATGTAAATACATAAATGTAACATTTGTTTAACAGCTTAAACCTTAAGTAACATTATAAGAAGGAGTGGTAATCACAGTCATTACAAGTTTATCTAACTTCGTCAAGTAGTTAGTATAGTATAGTAGATACTCGTATACATATACAGTGTGTAAATCTAATACGGGCGATCAATTAAACCAGGCATGGGATTCATTAGTGTAATCATGGTTTACAAGGTTTTTTTAAAGTTACTCTTAATTTAGACCCCACAGAATTTTTTTAAGATTATCGGAGCAGCAATGTAGGTACGAACATTTGTTATTGTTGATTTGGCAGTTATGTCATCTGCTTTTGAAATTAGCTGTCAACGAGTGCTTAACTCGCGTATGTAGCTTTACATTGCGCGCCGATTTATTATTTTGTATGGAAAATTTTGTTGCTCTGATTTTAAGTAAAAGTTATTTGAATGTACTTATTATGTCGCAAACTAACGCCCCTTAAGAGCTTCGCCCGTATTAGGCTTACACCCTGTATACTCTGTTAAACTATCCCGCCAGTAGAAAAAGAAGAGTAACATTTTTTTGTTTAAGTAAATCTACTTATAATTTACACTGATGTACAGTCGGTCATCGTACAATGGTACAAGCAACAGCGCGATAGTGCAATTTTATTCTAGTTAGATAAGATAAATATAAATACCATGTTTCCTGTACTAGAAACATTTATGAATATCGTTATGCTATTAGTCACAATTGTAACAACCGATTTTCTAGTCAGCACGGAAATATCAGCTTAAAAAGTAGCGGTGTGTCATTTAAATATCAGTTTTAACGATGTGAGATAAGGTAAGAAATTGAACGGAGTAGAGATAAAGGCAAATTTGAATGCTGTTTGGAGATCAATTGGAACTGGTTTTGTAGTAACAGTAGTGGTGTGCAGTAGCAGTACCATGAGTTCGTAAATAGCGTCTACGTTATCGTTTACTTGATATGTAAAAGCAGTCTATCGCGCTCGCACTGCTGTTAAGGTGGATTTACACCAAACGAGCGAATTGTTTATTGTTTATTTATTGAAAGTACATTTATTACAGTTTAAATAAGCACTTACAGATGAACCTTACATGCTAATTATTACAAACTAATGGGAATTGTCTTAGGATGTAAGCTATGCGTAACATTTTCATCCTGCCTGTAAATACTGTTGGCGTGTATCTGTTTTTTCCCCAATAAGGAAAAAAATAAAAATAAAATAAAACTATCATTATATTTTCTATTGTCAAATCAAATTCAAATCTAAATTATTAATAAAACCAATAATAGGTTCTTTTAATTTATATGTATTTTTTATATTATTGATTATTTTATGTAAGGGCTGATTTTTCAATCCTCAGTTAAAAGTATCCGTCAGTTAAAATTGTTACCATCATTTTCTTAGGTCATCAGTCAAAAAAGGATAGAGCTAACATTTATTTGACAGGTACTGTTAACTGGGGATTGAAAAATCAGTACGTTACGAAAAATAAGTAGTGTTAAATTAATTGTGTCATTGAATGTACTATTATGAAATAAATATTGGTTACGAATGAAAAAAAAAAAAGATAACCAATATTAACATTACTACCACATATATTATACATACTGTTAGTTATAAGAAAAGAGTAGTACAATTTAATTTAAAATATAACAAATATCTTGATTGATGTCACTCAGCGCCGGTGTTATTTTTGTTAAATTAGTCAATCATTTGAACCAATTTTAGGGACAAGTTAATCATCATCTAAACACGGCGTTAGTAACATCATTCAACCATTCGTTCAGTTACAATTAGTCATTCGCAAAGGTTATATAAGCTTGGTTTTTTTTTAATTCTGTCTCTTTTGGCTGTTGAAATTTGAATAATAAACATCACTTGAATGAAGTCGTGCTTTTGAGTATTCATCCAGTTTTTATCATTTAATAATACATTATAATTAGATTGTCACAACTATGTCACTATGTCAACTTATGTCACTACGGACAAATTATATATTAAAAAAAAAAGGATTTTATTAACTAGCTGATTGAGCTCTGCACAACAATAGCTTCAAGATAGCGAATGCTCATTCTATCCCTCACTCTATGAAATCAGTCAACGAATTTCGTTTCGTGCAGCGAAGGAATTTCGTAGAGTGGGGATAGAATGAGCGTTCGCTCGTTTGGTATCCATCTTCGTTCAGTCAGTGCGAGCGCGACAGACTGCTTTGCGTACCTGTCGAGTAAATGCTATAACCAATAATTGCCAACTCATGGTACGGTACAGATCTTGTATCAATTTCAAAACTTGTATCAGTATCGCTCGTGTCGTTGAGTGTTGAATACGTATAGCAGCATAAGTGTTTTATTGTTAGCGATTGGCGTGTTTTAGCACCAATTTCATATTTGGTAAGTGTTTTTGAATGAAACGATATTTATTTTAGAATTATAATTAACGCGAGGCTCAAACATATTTACCGGAACCGGGTTACTCAGGTAGTTAAAGGTCGATGATTTGACATGTTTCGATACATTAAGAGGGTCCTCGTCCGGAGCACCCTCGGTCAAAGCCCGACGTGCACTCACGATATTTATATAATATACTGTTTTGAGTTTCATTAAAATAGTCAGCCTCTATAGCCTAGTTGGTATTGGTAAGGTCACTAGACCTTGCCTACGAAGCTGGAGGTTCCGGGGTCGAACCCAGGCTAGGGCATTATTTCTGTATCTATAGCGCGAGAGTACGAGCGGGATAAATAGAAAGTAATCGCGCGTTTTAATATCGTAGCAGCATCTCATGGTACGGTTACAGTACTACAACTTTTAATGTATCGGTTATGTTAGGTATTACTTGTACGCAAAGGATTCCATTTTACAAAGGACAATAGGAGCAAAGGAAAATAAATTGAAAAAAAAAGCATGCCATCGTGCTCGCACTTATTTCCGAAGCGAAGAGAGCGCGAAGGCCTGGGACCAACTAGAAGGAGTAGAAGGTATGTATACCCTTTCAAACAAAAAATAATCTTTCAACGTGTTTTTTTCTGAAATCAGTAAAAATCCAAGCCATTTCAATACCTTCTACGTATACCGAGCCAAGTTAAATACAAAGTTCAATATCCATACGTCGAAATCATTTCATGAAAACGATCCATATATGTATACTTAGTAAGCTATGACTAGATGAATACGGACGATTTTTAAATACTTATACTTACTAGATGTCTATTTGATGTAATGTAAAGATAAATAGACTAGGTAGAGAGTCTACCTACAATACATATTTATCTAAATAAACTCAAAACCGTTGCTTAAGGTGCATTTAGACCAAACGACTATTCGCTCATTCTATCCCCCTCTCTACGAAATCAACGAATCACTTTTTGTGTAACGAACGAATTTCGTAGAGTGGGGTATAGAATGTGCGAATGCTCGTTTGGTCTAGATGCAGATAAACCAGCATAAATTGTACGTGATTGTAATTACACTTAGATAATATTTATCTAATTTATGCACTGATAATAGTTCGACCTTGCATTTTAATTACTTCTTAAATGATTTCCATGAATATTTAGTCCATGAATGCTATCTTTTACTAATTAAGATACTTTGTTTAATCATCATTGTTAATTACTAGCGTAACTACGTTAAATTAAAGAAAAAATCATGTAATTTTATTATATGTTTTGTTATTGTATTAATTTTTAGTCTAGTCTACACGTTGTTAGCAAAATTGCCGTAGGCGTAGCTTTATGGTAAGCGAGCTAGAATGTACATTTTTCGTGGTATTCCATTGTTAGCAATTAAAGAATTTTGATAAGAACAAGAACATAATCATAACCATCACGTCGGATGACAAGCAAAACTCACTATAAAAACTGTCACTATTCTTAGCAACCTCGTATGTAACTATCGAATCAGAGCTTTATTTCAAGTAGGTATTTGTTACTTAGTGAGTTTTGCTTATCAACCGACGAGCATTATCATTGCTAATCAATTCATTATTCGCACAACTCTAATTTACAAAGTAAATGACAAACAAATGAAAAATCATGTCAAAATGCACTTCAAATACCTGTTATATTGCAACACACTTTAATTCTAACACTTTCGCTACGACAATTATTTAACATCGCATTTAATCATACTTGCATCGGGTCGAATAGATCCGATGCCGTAACGAAGGTGCTTAGCTATAAGATCTTGATCAAACCTAGCAAAACTTTATCAAACTTTTTACTAACTACTCATCCTGACGAAATGTTTACCATAACACACTCTTCCAATTGAGTTAGTGAACTCCGAAGAGTCTGTTATAGTACAGCGAATTTGATTCTCCATCAAGGCGGTAAAATTTTCCATTAAAATATCTACCCTCTTACATTACTTGTAACGTCACATTATTATATAGGGTTTTTATTCAGACACAAATTAACTACAATTATAAAATAGCAACTGAGAACAAAAACTATGGTATTTTATGCAATAGTGTTATTATAAGGGTCAAAAAGTGCGAGCGTCGCGAGCATTTTTTGAACTAGTAATACAACGTTGCATACAATACTTTTTCTACGACTAAGAGGCATAGATAGCATACACATAACTCATAGAATATCCTATATTACTGAGCGCCACACGTATTCCAGTTGTCACCAATAAGCACATAGTTTGTGTAGCTAATATAACATTGATAGCTCATCCCTACCTGCATTCCCAAGAAGAGCAGGCAGAACATTAGAAATTAATGATGAAAAACTCATATTTTAGACAGATTGTAGGCACTGCACAAACTTAATGCAAATCGACTCAAATCAAACCGAGCGCTATACTAAACTGGGGGCCGTCCACGAACTTCGAAATTCGCAAAAATCGAGCATCCGTCTCTGTTACTCTAATAATAATTTTGTTCAAGTGACAGAGACAAATGATCGAAACTCAATGTCGGAATCCGCGGCAGGACTTTCAACTGCTAGCGGAAAGCGGGAAGGTTTTTTTTAATGCAGCTGTCATTGTCTATGGATAACTTTGCTTTTAAAATCGTGCTTACTTGCCTGTGATAAAAATACTTTTGCATAACATGAAATTAGGTATTGGTACAAAAATATAATATATCAAATTAAAATAATTGAAAAAACTATTTTTTATTCTATTTTCTAAATATTTAGTTAGTAATTGTAATTATTGTAATAAATTATCTCGTACTAATGTTGGTAGCAGTGTAAAAACTCGAAGATGGGAACAAATCCAATATGGCGTCCATCATGGGTGTGATGTGGCAGTCTGTGGCAGACCGTAGTACTACGTTTTTGAGTCTGTTCGGAAAGTGACGACGTCTGGCAGCGAGTGACGCCCATATAATCTCGCGTGCCTTCTCTTTCCGAACAACGCTGCGACATTACGTTACCGGCTGAGAGTGCGTTTTTGAGAAATAGACTATAGACTTTTGACAGATGTAATTATGTATATCTTTACAATAGTGTGCGTAGCTATGTAACTAGCAAAAAAAAGGACAGGAGTAGAAAAAATATTAAATAACAAACTATAACTAAATATAACAAACCTAAATTAAATTATTAAGTAAAAACTTATATATAAAACTTATAAAATATCCCTATAAAATACACTTAGGTAAATAAAAAAAGGCTTAAATAATAAATGAAAAATCTAAATATGGCCCCCTAGGCATTGCGCCAAAGATGCTGGCAGCATTCCCTCGCTCTATAGCTATGCTAATACGCTGCGATAGGAAGCTGCCAGCTCTCTGGTCACCGGTAGCTTCGACCAGACGCTTGGATAAAACCCTAACTAGAAGTCGAGCGCTCGGACCCCACGGCCCGAGGGTCTCGACACCAAAAGCCAGAAAGTGGTACTGTAAGTGCCCTTGATATTTCAGAACTTTTTTAATTTCTGTCGTCTGAGCAGCCCCTCCAGCCACAATTTAACCGACGTACATAATTATAGGTAGGTATGTATGTAGTTTAATATCATCGGCCGTTTCTCGACTGACAACTTCAAGCCATTGTCTTTGATATCGTATCGGGGCGTTATCAGTGGCCTATTTCACCATAATTACAAGTGTGACAATTGTAAAATATCACTGTTACTGACGTCACAGGCCTCCGTAGGCTACGGCTACCGCTTACTATCGAACGGTCCATGTGCTTGTTTGCCACCAACATAAAATTATTACTAATAACGTAATTAAATCGTTAATAAACTACTTTTTATTTTCCGAAACCCGTGACAATTGTCGCAAGGTTTAGTACAATTCTCATTCAATCTTGACATGAGGTTCGGCATATGTCGGAATTTCGCTACAATTGTCGTGTTTTTTGTGACAATTGTAATTTTGCTTCGCACAAAAGTAGTTATTTACTGCTGATTTATTAAAGTTCCTGCACTACATTTTATGTTGGTGGCAAACAAACGTACGGCCCTTCCGATGGTAAGCGGTAACTGTTGCCTATAGACGCCCCAGATTGGAGAAACAGTAAATTTACAAT
>JALPQI010028148.1:0-10745 GCA_025490895.1 Thaumatotibia leucotreta | reverse complement strand
TACTGTGTGGAAAGTTTTTTATAAATATTAGAATGACCATGGCAGCGTGGGTACAGACCAGCTTGGGCGGCATGAGCGTGGGCGCCCACACGGCGGCGAGGTTCTTAGCGTGGGACTTACTGTGTGAAATTTATTTTTTTTAAATGTTAGTAGTAGTTCCGCGAAGCGCATATAGCGATAAGAGCGCGATGCATCATAAATAGCTCCGTCTCACTCGAACTATATGCGCGAAGCGCATATAGCGATAAGAGCGCAATGCATCATAAATAGCTCTGTCTCACTCTAACAATATGTGCGAAGCGCATATAGCGATAAGAGCGCGATGCATCATAAATAGCTCTGTCTCACTCTAACAATATGTGCGAAGCGCATATAGCGAGAAGAGCGCGATGCATCATAAATAGCTCTGTCTCACTCTAACAATATGTGCGAAGCGCATATAGCGAGAAGAGCGCGCGAGCAGTTACAACTTTTGCATTTGTCAAAGCATTTTAAAATGTAATAGTTCTGTTGTGTATAATTTGCGGCGTGAGACTTACTGTGTGGAAAGTTTTTTTAAATATTAGAATGACCATGGCAGCGTGGGTACAAACCAGCTTGGGCGGCATGAGCGTGGGGCGCCCACACGGCGGCGAGGTTCTCGGCGGCCATCTTGTTGGCGTGGGCCATGCTGTGCAAGAAGTGGAGGTGGGCGAACAGCTTGCGGGAGGTGTTGCGAGCGACGAGTGGCAGGGCCGCCATGACGCGCCGGTAGGTTGATAGACTACGTCACTTCAGTTGCAGAGGGCTTATTACAATGACCAGGCAGCGGAACTATAGTGCCGATGTAGCGATAAGAGCGCGATGCATCATAAATAGCTCTGTCTCACTCGAACTATATGCGCGAAGCGCATATAGCGATAAGAGCGCGATGCATCATAAATAGCCCTGTCTCACTCGAACTATATGCGCGAAGCGCATATAGCGATAAGAGCGCGATGCATCATAAATAGCTCTGTCTCACTCGAACTATATGCGCGAAGCGCATATAGCGATAAGAGCGCGATGCATCATAAATAGCTCTGTCTCACTCGAACTATATGCGCGAAGCGCATATAGCGATAAGAGCGCGATGCATTATAAATAGCTCTGTTTCACTCGAACTATTGACAAAGCATTTTAAAATGTAATAGTTCTGTTGTGTATAATTTGCGGCGTGGGACTTACTGTGTGGAAAGTTTTTTTTAAATATTAGAATGACCATGGCAGCGTGGGTACAGACCAGCTTGGGCGGCATGAGCGTGGGCGCCCACACGGCGGCGAGGTTCTCGGCGGCCATCTTGTTGGCGTGGGCCATGCTGTGCAAGAAGTGGAGGTGGGCGAACAGCTTGCGGGAGGTGTTGCGAGCGACGAGTGGCAGGGCCGCCATGACGCGCCGGTAGGTTGATAGACTACGTCACTTCAGTTGCAGAGGGCTTATTACAATGACCAGGCAGCGGAACTATAGTGCCGATGTAGCGATAAGAGCGCGATGCATCATAAATAGCTCTGTCTCACTCGAACTATATGCGCGAAGCGCATATAGCGATAAGAGCGCGATGCATCATAAATAGCTCTGTCTCACTCGAACTATATGCGCGAAGCGCATATAGCGATAAGAGCGCGATGCATCATAAATAGCTCTGTCTCACTCGAACTATATGCGCGAAGCGCATATAGCGATAAGAGCGCGATGCATCATAAATAGCTCTGCCTCACTCGAACTATATGCGCGAAGCGCATATAGCGATAAGAGCGCGATGCATCATAAATAGCTCTGTCTCACTCGAACTATATGCGCGAAGCGCATATAGCGATAAGAGCGCGATGCATCATAAATAGCTCTGTCTCACTCTAACAATATGTGCGAAGCGCATATAGCGATAAGAGCGCGATGCATCATAAATAGCTCTGTCTCACTCTAACAATATGTGCGAAGCGCATATAGCGATAAGAGCGCGATGCATCATAAATAGCTCTGTCTCACTTTAACAATATGCGCGAAGCGCATATAGCGAGAAGAGCGCGCGAGCAGTTACAACTTTTGCATTTGTCAAAGCATTTTAAAATGTAATAGTTCTGTTGTGTATAATTAGCGGCGTGGGACTTACTGTGTGGAAAGTTTTTTTTTAAATATTAGAATGACCATGGCAGCGTGGGTACAGACCAGCTTGGGCGGCATGAGCGTGGGCGCCCACACGGCGGCGAGGTTCTCGGCGGCCATCTTGTTGGCGTGGGCCATGCTGTGCAAGAAGTGGAGGTGGGCGAACAGCTTGCGGGAGGTGTTGCGAGCGACGAGTGGCAGGGCCGCCATGACGCGCCGGTAGGTTGATAGACTACGTCACTTCAGTTGCAGAGGGCTTATTACAATGACCAGGCAGCGGAACTATAGTGCTGATGTAGCGATAAGAGCGCGATGCATCATAAATAGCTCTGTCTCACTCGAACTATATGCGCGAAGCGCATATAGCGATAAGAGCGCGATGAATCATAAATAGCTCTGTCTCACTCGAACTATATGCGCGAAGCGCATATAGCGATAAGAGCGCGATGCATCATAAATAGCTCTGTCTCACTCTAACAATATGTGCGAAGCGCATATAGCGATAAGAGCGCGATGCATCATAAATAGCTCTGTCTCACTCGAACTATATGCGCGAAGCGCATATAGCGATAAGAGCGCGATGCATCATAAATAGCTCTGTCTCACTCGAACTATATGCGCGAAGCGCATATAGCGATAAGAGCGCGATGCATCATAAATAGCTCTGTCTCACTCGAACTATATGCGCGAAGCGCATATAGCGATAAGAGCGCGATGCATCATAAATAGCTCTGTCTCACTCGAACTATATGCGCGAAGCGCATATAGCGATAAGAGCGCGATGCATCATAAATAGCTCTGTCTCACTCGAACTATATGCGCGAAGCGCATATAGCGATAAGAGCGCGATGCATCATAAATAGCTCTGTCTCACTCTAACAATATGTGCGAAGCGCATATAGCGATAAGAGCGCGATGCATCATAAATAGCTCTGTCTCACTCGAACTATATGCGCGAAGCGCATATAGCGATAAGAGCGCGATGCATCATAAATAGCTCTGTCTCACTCGAACTATATGCGCGAAGCGCATATAGCGATAAGAGCGCGATGCATCATAAATAGCTCTGTCTCACTCGAACTATATGCGCGAAGCGCATATAGCGATAAGAGCGCGATGCATCATAAATAGCTCTGTCTCACTCGAACTATATGCGCGAAGCGCATATAGCGATAAGAGCGCGATGCATCATAAATAGCTCTGTCTCACTCGAACTATATGCGCGAAGCGCATATAGCGATAAGAGCGCGATGCATCATAAATAGCTCTGTCTCACTCGAACTATATGCGCGAAGCGCATATAGCGATAAGAGCGCGATGCATCATAAATAGCTCTGTCTCTCTCGAACTATATGCGCGAAGCGCATATAGCGATAAGAGCGCGATGCATCATAAATAGCTCTGTCTCACTCGAACTATATGCGCGAAGCGCATATAGCGATAAGAGCGCGATGCATCATAAATAGCTCTGTCTCACTCGAACTATATGCGCGAAGCGCATATAGCGAGAAGAGCGCGCGAGCAGTTACAACTTTTGCATTTGTCAAAGCATTTTAAAATGTAATAGTTCTGTTGTGTATAATTTGCGGCGTGGGACTTACTGTGTGGAAAGTTTTGTTTAAATATTAGAATGACCATGGCAGCGTGGGTACAGACCAGCTTGGGCGGCATGAGCGTGGGCGCCCACACGGCGGCGAGGTTCTCGGCGGCCATCTTGTTGGCGTGGGCCATGCTGTGCAAGAAGTGGAGGTGGGCGAACAGCTTGCGGGAGGTGTTGCGAGCGACGAGTGGCAGGGCCGCCATGACGCGCCGGTAGGTTGATAGACTACGTCACTTCAGTTGCAGAGGGCTTATTACAATGACCAGGCAGCGGAACTATAGTGCCGATGTAGCGATAAGAGCGCGATGCATCATAAATAGCTCTGTCTCACTCGAACTATATGCGCGAAGCGCATATAGCGATAAGAGCGCGATGCATCATAAATAGCTCTGTCTCACTCGAACTATATGCGCGAAGCGCATATAGCGATAAGAGCGCGATGCATCATAAATAGCTCTGTCTCACTCTAACAATATGTGCGAAGCGCATATAGCGATAAGAGCGCGATGCATCATAAATAGCTCTGTCTCACTCGAACTATATGCGCGAAGTGCATATAGCGATAAGAGCGCGATGCATCATAAATAGCTCTGTCTCACTCGAACTATATGCGCGAAGCGCATATAGCGATAAGAGCGCGATGCATCATAAATAGCTCTGTCTCACTCGAACTATATGCGCGAAGCGCATATAGCGATAAGAGCGCGATGCATCATAAATAGCTCTGTCTCACTCGAACTATATGCGCGAAGCGCATATAGCGATAAGAGCGCGATGCATCATAAATAGCTCTGTCTCACTCGAACTATATGCGCGAAGCGCATATAGCGATAAGAGCGCGATGCATCATAAATAGCTCTGTCTCACTCTAACAATATGTGCGAAGCGCATATAGCGATAAGAGCGCGATGCATCATAAATAGCTCTGTCTCACTCGAACTATATGCGCGAAGCGCATATAGCGATAAGAGCGCGATGCATCATAAATAGCTCTGTCTCACTCGAACTATATGCGCGAAGCGCATATAGCGATAAGAGCGCGATGCATCATAAATAGCTCTGTCTCACTCGAACTATATGCGCGAAGCGCATATAGCGATAAGAGCGCGATGCATCATAAATAGCTCTGTCTCACTCTAACAATATGTGCGAAGCGCATATAGCGATAAGAGCGCGATGCATCATAAATAGCTCTGTCTCACTCGAACTATATGCGCGAAGCGCATATAGCGATAAGAGCGCGCGAGCAGTTACAACTTTTGCATTTGTCAAAGCATTTTAAAATGTAATAGTTCTGTTGTGTATAATTTGCGGCGTGGGACTTACTGTGTGGAAAGTTTTTTTTAAATATTAGAATGACCATGGCAGCGTGGGTACAGACCAGCTTGGGCGGCATGAGCGTGGGCGCCCACACGGCGGCGAGGTTCTCGGCGGCCATCTTGTTGGCGTGGGCCATGCTGTGCAAGAAGTGGAGGTGGGCGAACAGCTTGCGGGAGGTGTTGCGAGCGACGAGTGGCAGGGCCGCCATGACGCGCCGGTAGGTTGATAGACTACGTCACTTCAGTTGCAGAGGGCTTATTACAATGACCAGGCAGCGGAACTATAGTGCCGATGTAGCGATAAGAGCGCGATGCATCATAAATAGCTCTGTCTCACTCGAACTATATGCGCGAAGCGCATATAGCGATAAGAGCGCGATGCATCATAAATAGCTCTGTCTCACTCGAACTATATGCGCGAAGCGCATATAGCGATAAGAGCGCGATGCATCATAAATAGCTCTGTCTCACTCGAACTATATGCGCGAAGCGCATATAGCGATAAGAGCGCGATGCATCATAAATAGCTCTGTCTCACTCGAACTATATGCGCGAAGCGCATATAGCGATAAGAGCGCGATGCATCATAAATAGCTCTGTCTCACTCTAACTATATGCGCGAAGCGCATATAGCGATAAGAGCGCGATGCATCATAAATAGCTCTGTCTCACTCGAACTATATGCGCGAAGCGCATATAGCGATAAGAGCGCGATGCATCATAAATAGCTCTGTCTCACTCTAACAATATGTGCGAAGCGCATATAGCGATAAGAGCGCGATGCATCATAAATAGCTCTGTCTCACTCGAACTATATGCGCGAAGCGCATATAGCGATAAGAGCGCGCGAGCAGTTACAACTTTTGCATTTGTCAAAGCATTTTAAAATGTAATAGTTCTGTTGTGTATAATTTGCGGCGTGGGACTTACTGTGTGGAAAGTTTTTTTTAAATATTAGAATGACCATGGCAGCGTGGGTACAGACCAGCTTGGGCGGCATGAGCGTGGGCGCCCACACGGCGGCGAGGTTCTCGGCGGCCATCTTGTTGGCGTGGGCCATGCTGTGCAAGAAGTGGAGGTGGGCGAACAGCTTGCGGGAGGTGTTGCGAGCGACGAGTGGCAGGGCCGCCATGACGCGCCGGTAGGTTGATAGACTACGTCACTTCAGTTGCAGAGGGCTTATTACAATGACCAGGCAGCGGAACTATAGTGCCGATGTAGCGATAAGAGCGCGATGCATCATAAATAGCTCTGTCTCACTCGAACTATATGCGCGAAGCGCATATAGCGATAAGAGCGCGATGCATCATAAATAGCTCTGTCTCACTCGAACTATATGCGCGAAGCGCATATAGCGATAAGAGCGCGATGCATCATAAATAGCTCTGTCTCACTCTAACTATATGCGCGAAGCGCATATAGCGATAAGAGCGCGATGCATCATAAATAGCTCTGTCTCACTCGAACTATATGCGCGAAGCGCATATAGCGATAAGAGCGCGATGCATCATAAATAGCTCTGTCTCACTCTAACAATATGTGCGAAGCGCATATAGCGATAAGAGCGCGATGCATCATAAATAGCTCTGTCTCACTCGAACTATATGCGCGAAGCGCATATAGCGATAAGAGCGCGCGAGCAGTTACAACTTTTGCATTTGTCAAAGCATTTTAAAATGTAATAGTTCTGTTGTGTATAATTTGCGGCGTGGGACTTACTGTGTGGAAAGTTTTTTTTAAATATTAGAATGACCATGGCAGCGTGGGTACAGACCAGCTTGGGCGGCATGAGCGTGGGCGCCCACACGGCGGCGAGGTTCTCGGCGGCCATCTTGTTGGCGTGGGCCATGCTGTGCAAGAAGTGGAGGTGGGCGAACAGCTTGCGGGAGGTGTTGCGAGCGACGAGTGGCAGGGCCGCCATGACGCGCCGGTAGGTTGGTAGACTACGTCACTTCAGTTGCAGAGGGCTTATTACAATGACCAGGCAGCGGAACTATAGTGCCGATGTAGCGATAAGAGCGCGATGCATCATAAATAGCTCTGTCTCACTCGAACTATATGCGCGAAGCGCATATAGCGATAAGAGCGCGATGCATCATAAATAGCTCTGTCTCACTCGAACTATATGCGCGAAGCGCATATAGCGATAAGAGCGCGATGCATCATAAATAGCTCTGTCTCACTCTAACTATATGCGCGAAGCGCATATAGCGATAAGAGCGCGATGCATCATAAATAGCTCTGTCTCACTCGAACTATATGCGCGAAGCGCATATAGCGATAAGAGCGCGATGCATCATAAATAGCTCTGTCTCACTCTAACTATATGCGCGAAGCGCATATAGCGATAAGAGCGCGATGCATCATAAATAGCTCTGTCTCACTCGAACTATATGCGCGAAGCGCATATAGCGATAAGAGCGCGATGCATCATAAATAGCTCTGTCTCACTCGAACTATATGCGCGAAGCGCATATAGCGATAAGAGCGCGATGCATCATAAATAGCTCTGTCTCACTCTAACAATATGTGCGAAGCGCATATAGCGATAAGAGCGCGATGCATCATAAATAGCTCTGTCTCACTCGAACTATATGCGCGAAGCGCATATAGCGATAAGAGCGCGATGCATCATAAATAGCTCTGTCTCACTCGAACTATATGCGCGAAGCGCATATAGCGATAAGAGCGCGATGCATCATAAATAGCTCTGTCTCACTCGAACTATATGCGCGAAGCGCATATAGCGATAAGAGCGCGATGCATCATAAATAGCTCTGTCTCACTCTAACTATATGCGCGAAGCGCATATAGCGATAAGAGCGCGATGCATCATAAATAGCTCTGTCTCACTCGAACTATATGCGCGAAGCGCATATAGCGATAAGAGCGCGATGCATCATAAATAGCTCTGTCTCACTCTAACTATATGCGCGAAGCGCATATAGCGATAAGAGCGCGATGCATCATAAATAGCTCTGTCTCACTCGAACTATATGCGCGAAGCGCATATAGCGATAAGAGCGCGATGCATCATAAATAGCTCTGTCTCACTCTAACTATATGCGCGAAGCGCATATAGCGATAAGAGCGCGATGCATCATAAATAGCTCTGTCTCACTCGAACTATATGCGCGAAGCGCATATAGCGATAAGAGCGCGATGCATCATAAATAGCTCTGTCTCACTCGAACTATATGCGCGAAGCGCATATAGCGATAAGAGCGCGATGCATCATAAATAGCTCTGTCTCACTCTAACAATATGTGCGAAGCGCATATAGCGATAAGAGCGCGATGCATCATAAATAGCTCTGTCTCACTCGAACTATATGCGCGAAGCGCATATAGCGATAAGAGCGCGATGCATCATAAATAGCTCTGTCTCACTCGAACTATATGCGCGAAGCGCATATAGCGATAAGAGCGCGATGCATCATAAATAGCTCTGTCTCACTCGAACTATATGCGCGAAGCGCATATAGCGATAAGAGCGCGATGCATCATAAATAGCTCTGTCTCACTCTAACTATATGCGCGAAGCGCATATAGCGATAAGAGCGCGATGCATCATAAATAGCTCTGTCTCACTCGAACTATATGCGCGAAGCGCATATAGCGATAAGAGCGCGATGCATCATAAATAGCTCTGTCTCACTCTAACAATATGTGCGAAGCGCATATAGCGATAAGAGCGCGATGCATCATAAATAGCTCTGTCTCACTCGAACTATATGCGCGAAGCGCATATAGCGATAAGAGCGCGCGAGCAGTTACAACTTTTGCATTTGTCAAAGCATTTTAAAATGTAATAGTTCTGTTGTGTATAATTTGCGGCGTGGGACTTACTGTGTGGAAAGTTTTTTTTAAATATTAGAATGACCATGGCAGCGTGGGTACAGACCAGCTTGGGCGGCATGAGCGTGGGCGCCCACACGGCGGCGAGGTTCTCGGCGGCCATCTTGTTGGCGTGGGCCATGCTGTGCAAGAAGTGGAGGTGGGCGAACAGCTTGCGGGAGGTGTTGCGAGCGACGAGTGGCAGGGCCGCCATGACGCGCCGGTAGGTTGATAGACTACGTCACTTCAGTTGCAGAGGGCTTATTACAATGACCAGGCAGCGGAACTATAGTGCCGATGTAGCGATAAGAGCGCGATGCATCATAAATAGCTCTGTCTCACTCGAACTATATGCGCGAAGCGCATATAGCGATAAGAGCGCGATGCATCATAAATAGCTCTGTCTCACTCGAACTATATGCGCGAAGCGCATATAGCGATAAGAGCGCGATGCATCATAAATAGCTCTGTCTCACTCGAACTATATGCGCGAAGCGCATATAGCGATAAGAGCGCGATGCATCATAAATAGCTCTGTCTCACTCGAACTATATGCGCGAAGCGCATATAGCGATAAGAGCGCGATGCATCATAAATAGCTCTGTCTCACTCTAACTATATGCGCGAAGCGCATATAGCGATAAGAGCGCGATGCATCATAAATAGCTCTGTCTCACTCGAACTATATGCGCGAAGCGCATATAGCGATAAGAGCGCGATGCATCATAAATAGCTCTGTCTCACTCTAACAATATGTGCGAAGCGCATATAGCGATAAGAGCGCGATGCATCATAAATAGCTCTGTCTCACTCGAACTATATGCGCGAAGCGCATATAGCGATAAGAGCGCGCGAGCAGTTACAACTTTTGCATTTGTCAAAGCATTTTAAAATGTAATAGTTCTGTTGTGTATAATTTGCGGCGTGGGACTTACTGTGTGGAAAGTTTTTTTTAAATATTAGAATGACCATGGCAGCGTGGGTACAGACCAGCTTGGGCGGCATGAGCGTGGGCGCCCACACGGCGGCGAGGTTCTCGGCGGCCATCTTGTTGGCGTGGGCCATGCTGTGCAAGAAGTGGAGGTGGGCGAACAGCTTGCGGGAGGTGTTGCGAGCGACGAGTGGCAGGGCCGCCATGACGCGCCGGTAGGTTGATAGACTACGTCACTTCAGTTGCAGAGGGCTTATTACAATGACCAGGCAGCGGAACTATAGTGCCGATGTAGCGATAAGAGCGCGATGCATCATAAATAGCTCTGTCTCACTCGAACTATATGCGCGAAGCGCATATAGCGATAAGAGCGCGATGCATCATAAATAGCTCTGTCTCACTCGAACTATATGCGCGAAGCGCATATAGCGATAAGAGCGCGATGCATCATAAATAGCTCTGTCTCACTCTAACTATATGCGCGAAGCGCATATAGCGATAAGAGCGCGATGCATCATAAATAGCTCTGTCTCACTCGAACTATATGCGCGAAGCGCATATAGCGATAAGAGCGCGATGCATCATAAATAGCTCTGTCTCACTCTAACAATATGTGCGAAGCGCATATAGCGATAAGAGCGCGATGCATCATAAATAGCTCTGTCTCACTCTAACAATATGTGCGAAGCGCATATAGCGATAAGAGCGCGATGCATCATAAATAGCTCTGTCTCACTCGAACTATATGCGCGAAGCGCATATAGCGATAAGAGCGCGATGCATCATAAATAGCTCTGTCTCACTCGAACTATATGCGCGAAGCGCATATAGCGATAAGAGCGCGATGCATCATAAATAGCTCTGTCTCACTCTAACAATATGTGCGAAGCGCATATAGCGATAAGAGCGCGATGCATCATAAATAGCTCTGTCTCAC
>JALPQI010028146.1:0-12027 GCA_025490895.1 Thaumatotibia leucotreta | reverse complement strand
GGATGAATGAGTCACAACGCTAATTTCTAGTGTTTGAAACACTAATTAGGTATTAATAACTTTAAAATGTGATATTACATTTATATGAATCTTTTAACCACAAGGGCTGTAAGTTTAATCTTAAGTAATTACAATTTAATAAGGAATAAGTAAATAATACAAACCCAGCAGGTGGCACCAATGGTATATTGTTTGCTAGAGCAAATCCCACAGGGAATATGCAGGGTGATCTCTGATGATAACAGAACCAGTCTGCACCCGATGCATCAGCTGGGTAGCAATCTATTCGGATCATCATGTATCTGAAAACAAAATGATATCATAGATAAAATCGGTGCATGGCGTGAAGAACTTGATAACTCGAGATGAAAAGTAGAAGGAATTTGAACTTTTATCTTCCATAAATTACATTTATTTTTGTTTACCAAAATATCTCGAGTTATCAAGTTCTTCACGCCATGCACCGAAATATAAATTTGTAAAAAAATTCTGACAGTGAAAATATTGACCACTTAACCGCCGCGAACGCCAAAGACCGATATACATTTAAGTCACTGTCTACGGAGCAATATAGACCTACACGCACGAAAGTTCAAATCAGTTTTAACACTTTGGCGACGAGGCGTCTGAGTGATGACTTTCATTTTTGAGATGGCGTCGAGAAGGTTAAACAACAACCATTAAATGAAAAATAATGTCGCATTAATTCAAGCGAACTCGTGTAAATCCATAAAATAAAGCATTATAGTCAAGCTAGCGGCTCTGGACGTTGTCGAGCAAGCCACTACTTTCCGATATCTTATACAGTCACAAATGTGGTAAAAAGTTTATAAAGAACAAATGGAATCCATTGTAATTTGATAAACAGGATCAATAGATACAGAACGGGATAACCCTTTTCACTAACGGAAACGATTTAAATATAATTCATCATCATCATCATATCAGCCGAAAGACGTCCACTGCTGAACATAGGCCTCCCCCAAAGATTGCCACAATGACCGGTCCTGCGCCACCCACATCCAGAGGACTCCTGCGACCTTCACCAGGTCATCGGTCCACCTTGTGGGGGGCCTACCCACGCTACGCCTTCCGGTACGTGGCCGCCACTCAAGAACCTTCCCGCCCCAACGGCCATCGGTTCTACGCGCAATGTGCCCCGCCCACTGCCACTTTAGTTTAGCGATTCGGAGAGCTATTTCGGTTACTTTGGTTCTGCTGCGGATGGTCTCATTTTTAATCCGATCACGCAGAGAGACTCCTAGCATAGCCCTCTCCATTGCCCTTTGGGTGACTTTGAGCCTTCTTATGAGACCCATTGTAAGCGGCCACGTTTCAGTACCGTATGTCATCACTGGCAACACACACTGATTAAAGACTTTCGTCTTCAAACACTGCGGAATATTGGACGAAAATATGTGTCGTAGCTTCCCGAACGCTGCCCAACCGAGTCGGATTCGACGATTGACCTCTTTCTCGAAGTTGGACCTACCTAACTGAATAGTTTGCCCTAGGTATATATATTCGTCTACAACTTCGAGTGTAAAGTCTCCGATTATTACGGGAGTTGGTGCTACATGGGAATTCGACATGATTTTCGTCTTATCCATGTTCATCCTAAGACCAACTCGCTCGGAGGCTTTACTGAGGTCAACGAGCATAGTACTTAAGTCCTCCAAGGTCTCAGCCAAGACTATTATATCGTCAGCGAATCGAAGGTGAGTGAGGCACTCGCCGTTTATGTTGATACCCAGCCTTCTCCAGTCCAGAGTCTTAAAGACATCCTCCAGTGCAGCGGTAAACAGCTTAGGGGAGATGACATCTCCTTGCCTAACTCCCCGCTGCAGCAGAATAGGCTTCGAGCTCTGGTCTTGGAGTCGGACTGACATTGTGGCGCTCTCGTATAAACACTTCAACACCTCGATATAGTGGTAGTCGACTTGGCACCGTTGGAAAGACTGTAGTACTGCCCATGTTTCGATCGAATCGAAGGCTTTCTCGTAGTCCACAAACGCTAAACAGAGGGGCAGGTTATATTCTTCGGTCTTCTGTATAACCTGGCGAAGCGTATGGATGTGGTCTACGGTACTAAAGCCTCTTCGGAAACCGGCTTGTTCGGGAGGCTGGAAGTCATCAAGCCTGCGAGCAAGACGATTCGTAATGACTCTTGAAAACAGCTTATAGACATGGCTCAGAAGTGAGATGGGTCGGTAGTTCTTCAATAAAACGTTGTCACCTTTTTTGAAGAACAGTACCACCACACCTCTGTTCCATGCCTTTGGCGTTCTCCCTTCCAGTAAGACGGAATTGAACAACTTCTGAAGGGCCATAAGGATCGGTTCGACCCGCCTTCAGAAGCTCAGCTGTAATTCCGTCCTCCCCAGGTGCCTTGTTATTTTTGAGCTGTTCAAGAGCCATTCTAATCTCGCACAGGCTGATGTCCGGGATGTCTTCTGTATAGTGTCGGGTCAGTCTAGCTCCGAGTTCTTCCGCTAGATCAACTTCGGGTCTGCTAGTTGACGTGTACAGCTGTCCATAAAAACCCTCTATCTCACTCAGCAGCTCAGATCCGGATGTGACGATTCTACCATCCTCAGTCTTTAATTTGGCGAGCTGGCTTTGCCCAACAGACAGATACCTTGCAAAAACTTTAGAGCCCTTGTTCCGCTCAATGGCTTCTTCTATACACTTGGTACGGAATTGGCGCATATCGCGTTTGAGGGACTTAGAGATCTGTCTGTTGAGCTGCCGGTATAAAGTCGCATCAACTGAGGATTGTAGAACCAGTTCACTCCTTTTTTCCATTAGCTTCTGAGTGGAGTCTGAGAGCTTTCTGGTCTTATTTGTCCGCTGGGCCTTAAAAAACTTAGACCCAGCGCTATGGACAGCTTCCACACACCCGTCGTTGAATACGTCCACGTCATCGCCTAGGCAATCGAAACGGTTTTGGAGTTCCAGCTGAAAGCTCTCAGGGTTTTGGAGATGGAGTGCAGGACGGAGCGTAGACTTCATCAGTCGCGAGCGTTCTAGCTTAGGACATATATTTATTTATTTATTTATTTATTTATTGCATAGTCATGAACAAATTTACATGGTAAGGTCTTAATAACTAAAGTAGGTAATGTCATGACACCCTGCTAGGGCACACAATATATTATTCACTAAGTATTTACAGGATTCATCAGAATATTTTATGATTAAACTATAGATCATTAAATAAATAAATTCATGTCAAATATAATTAAAACACATAAATAAATCATGATTCAGGTGAAATACTATATAATTCAATAACAAATAATTAATAATTCAAATGAAAACAATAATAATTTAAAAAATAATAATAATAAATGAAATAATTTTGGATGTATGAATATGAAATAAAAATAATTCTGAAATTATATGTCAACTATTAATATCAATCTGGCAAAGCGTCATCAATATCATCGCGTAAATATTCTTCTATCGTATAATAACATTTTTCTTGAAGTAGTTTTCTTATATTACTTTTAAATACTTTATCGTTTGTTTCGTGTAGGAGTTTCTGGGGCAGCTTGTTTGCTATGGTGACGCATCTACAATAGGGGCCGTTTCTGTACATAGCTAATTTTGAAATTGGTAACATGTATTTAATTTTGCTTCGTCTATTGGAGGTAATTTTTTGTAAGGGGAATAGGTTCCCGTTATTTCTGACAAACATCGCGGCTTCCATGATGTACATACTTGGTAATGTCAGAATATTATTACTTATAAAATGAGGACGACAGCTATTAGGTACTTGGGTGTTTGTAAGGATGCGTATACATTTTTTCTGAAGGACGAAAAGTTGGTGCACTTCTGTACTGGCACCCCACAGTATTATGCCGTAATTTAACCAGGAATATGCGTATGCGTAATATGCCGATAAAGCTGTTTCAAAGTTTGTGTTCATTTTTAGCACACTTAACGCGTATATAAATCTGGACAGCTTTTTATTAATTTTTTGGATGTGTGATTTCCAGTTTAAATTAGAATCAATATTTATTCCTAGTAAATTAAATTCCATTTCCTCTTCTATAATGATATTACCAATTTTTAGTGTCATTTCCAATGATTTCTTCTGTACTGGTTTAAACTGGATGATTTTAGTTTTCTTTAAATTAATTTCAAGGTTATGGTCACCGAGCCATTTCTGAGTTGTTGTGAACAGTTCTTGTAATTTATTATTGCAATTTTCGTTACTGTTACAGCTGAATAACAAAGACACGTCATCCGCAAACATTACACATGTAGTGTCCAATACTTTAGGCAAGTCGTTGACATAGGCTAGAAATAATATACATCCGGCCACGCTTCCTTGAGGTATTGAGCAAGAAGTGTGCCGTGTATCAGACACTACGTCCCTTATTTCCCAAGAATCTTTGCAGAAATTACTAATTTGCACGTACTGACTTCGGTTTTCAAGGTAAGACTTAAACCATAGATAAGGGTTTCCGCGAATACCCATGCCATATAACTTTGACAAAAGAATTTTATGGGACACTCGGTCGTAAGCTTTCGTCATATCGAGCAACAAACCTACGCCATACTGTTTCCTATCTATTGTACTAAGAATTTCCTGAATGTAATTGTAGACTGCAAGTGTAGTAGAATGACGTTTTCTGAACGCGAATTGGTTCTTGTCTAAAACACCGAATTTCTCAAAAAAACTGTACACTCTATTTATAACTGCTTTTTCAAAAATTTTTGAGATGGCTGGTAAAAGTGCGATAGGTCTGTACTGGGTTGGGTCTTTGCTGTCACCTCCCGGTTTCAGAAGTGGTCTAATTTTAGCGATTTTTAATCGATCCGGGAATATCCCTTCGCGTAAAGATTGGTTAATAAGTATAAACAGTGGTGTGACCAATTCCGCTGCACACATTTTTATTAGTATCGGCGGTATTTCGTCGACACCAAAACTTTTTTTATTTTTCATTTCATGCGTGATAATTTTAAAAATTTCCCGCTGAGTTACTTCGCTAATAAAAAGAGAGTTTGTGAGCGGTGAGATAACCGGTCTGCCGGTCGCCTGCGTCTGCGCGCTCGACCCATCACTCTCGGTCGGCAGCGACTCACCTACTGACGCGAAATACTCGTTAAGAACATTTGCAACAGACTGGGGCGATTCTACAATGTTTGTTTTTATTTTTAGTGACATGTTTTTATCAAAGTTTTGTTGGGCATCTTTTTTGTATGCTGTTGTGTCCTTAATAATGCTCCACATTGTTTTTGTTTTATTCTTTGACGCTTTCATTCTTCGTACAAAATTTAATTTTTTCGATGTCTTTACACATTTTTTGAGAAATTTTTCATACATTTTATAGTGTTTTTCCAGAATGGCGTTATTAAACTGATTTTTAATCCGTTTTAGTGCTCGTTTGTGTTTACAAGATATTCGAAGTCCTGTTGTTATCCACGAATTTGTTCTAAGTGTATGTAGTTTTGTTTTACGTTTTGGAATACATTTATTTAGGATTTGTGTTAGGTGGTTGCTAAATGCATTGTAGTTTAGATTTATATTTTCATCATGAGTGATTATTTTATTCCAGTCTGAATAGGATAAATCGTTTTTGAACGCGGTCATGTTATTAATATTATAATTTCTTTTGTATGTGTATATCTTTTTACTTTGATTTATGTTACAATGCTGTTTCGGTAGTTCATAAATAACGCTTTTATGGTCAGATATACCGAAGTCCTCAACTATAATACGATTTTCCTTTTTCATGTTTGTAAACACAAGGTCAATACACGTTGCCGATGTTTTTATTTCTCGAGTTGACATTTTTACTATTTGATGTAAATTAAACAGGCTTAAAGTATTTAAAAGTCTTTCGGATTGACGTGTTTTTGTTGCCACATTTATATTAAAGTCGCCACATAACACTATACGCAATTTTTGCTCCTTTAATCTTATAATGTTACAAAGAGTAATCAATGTTTCGTAAAATACATCGATTTCGCGGTCTGGCCTATATATACAAATCAGCAATAAGCGTTCAATTGGAATTTCAACAGCACAGCACTCAAAAATAAATTCTGTAGATAATTGAGTAATATCTTCTCGAATTTTAAAATCTATACCATCTTTTAACAGAATCGCTACACCGCCACCCGAGTGACACTTTCGATAGAAGGCCGAGGCAAATACATAGCCATCAATGTGTATGAGATCTTTTTGCATGTCAGATATCCAGGTTTCTGATAAACAAACTACTGGTATATCTTTTGAGCTGAGGAAAGTTTCGAGTATATGTGCTTTATTTTTTATACTTTGGGCGTTTTGTACCAAAATGTTAAAGTTAGTTTCGAAAGGTGCGATTTACTACGGGCGAGTCGATTTTGTTAGTACTATTTTCTTCGGAGCTACCGCTGCCGCTGCGCGCTGCTGGGCTATTATGTAATGAAGCCGTAGGTACGTCTCGGATATCCCCACTTCCCGCCGTCTCGATCGTGTTTTCATTTTGTTCCTGTTCGGTAGGCGAAGATGGGTTCGAAGTTAAGTTGCAATCCGCTATAGTAACCTCACGGCCGTTTACATACAGTTTATTTTGACGTAAGATCGCATAATTTCCGTTCCGACGTGATTCTTGTAACATTTTTATTAGCTGGTGTCTCTTTTGCAAGTCTTCTTTGTTCAAAAAAAATGATATTTTGTAACCGCTGTTTCTAAAATAATGTGCATTTTCCATTATGTAATTCTTCATACGCTTACTCATTAACTCTATAGCTACTGGTCGATTTTTTCCATGTTTGCCTATTTTTCCGATTCGGACCGCCGATTCAATGTAACCATTTATATCTATGTTAAGTATTTCGTAGAACATAGCACTTATCCGTGGATAAAGGTCCGATTCTACTTCTCCATAATATTCGTCTAAGCCATGAAGGACTATAATTTTTTGTTCATTTTGATTGTTTGAAATTCCGGGGCATTTAGTAGTACGTGTATGTAGGTCATGTAAGGCTTCCGACAGGTGTTTTTTTTCTTTCTCTAGGTTTGCGATTTTTTCATTTATGGTTTTAAATTGGTTTTGTAAAATTTCTTGTTTGATTTTCACGTTTTCGGTTTCTTTCTTAAGGTCCTGTTCTAAATGTTTTATTGATCTAGTTATTTCGTCGCGAATTAAACGTTCCAGATTGGCCATGATGGTGTCATTGTTTTGCCGTAATTTTTTGTCTAGGAGGTTGCCGATTTGCTCCAAAGTGACGGGCGCGGTGGCCTCTTCAAACCGGTAGGAATTCGTATCACCCAAAATACTTCCATCGTTAGTTATGAGATCCTCGACCGATATTTGCGACTCATTCGAACTTGCACGCTGTTCATAGTGTTTTCCTACAGGAGTATCGTCCGTTCTGCGTCGAATCGTTACATTCATACAGGACGGGCATCGCAATACGCGCTTTATTTCATTAGCCCTTTCGCGAAAATCTGCCGATGTTATATTTAGGCATTTGTAGTGATAAGGTTTCTTGCAACCTGTACATACTACCAGTTCCAAATGGCCTATCAATTCATGACAGCCTGGGCAGTAATTCATTATTTTATTTTCTAAGCTGCACGTACGTACTGCTAATAATAAAAGTAGGCCTATTTGTACGGAAAGAATTACACTAGCCTGGGCGTGGCTTATCTTGTTTAACCTGGACGGAGTTGCTAGAGTGCAACTTTCCTTGTCTTTTCGCTGGCTCTCTTCTATATTGTCTCACTCACACAGAATGATCGAGGTTGTGGTAGTATTCTCCTTGGATCACGCTAGATGGCGTTAATATCAATACTTAGTATACTTATATTTCACTTAATTTAAATCCATATTTTCACTTTAAATGCTCTAAGAAACTGTTTCGAAACTGCACACTGTGTTTTAGGTCCACATAAGTCCTCCTGGGGCACCAAGTTATTCACTATATTAATGTTCGTAAAAGTGCCTGATGCCAGTTACATAGTTTTTATTTGAAACTATGCTCACCGTAGATATTTAAGTGTCCAATCTATTACTTATACTGATACACTGGTGTTCATTGAACTTAATTGTCACTCGCGATAATTTAATTATGCTCTATTTGAATTATAAATTTAAAATAACACGGACTACAAAGTCAATCGCAGCGCTAGCGCCACCTATATTCAACGTGCCTCTTACCAGGCGGTGATCGCTAATTAATAATTATATTTTAATACATTCATCTCCAATTCTCCACTCATATCCCACCCAACACAATGTATCATTTGGAACTTACCCTTCATTCAAAATCTGCATAACCGTAGCAGCACATACAGCTGACAGATTCAAAGGATCAATGGCTTCAAGTTTCATTCCTTCCACAAACAATGGAGGTTCATTGGTAGGGTACTTATAGAACATTTCCGTAGACGTGTCATTTGGCAGGAGCCGCCCTGTAGCTACCCTCTGACAGTAACTTTGTGGGGCGTCCAATGGATGACCAACACGGAAAGCCCAGCCTACTGGGTGGATTAATGGAGAGTCCTCGTGACACCAAAAACCATTGTCTTCTGGAGAACTGTCATAGTATTTTACATGTAACCTTTTACCTATTATTTCAACTACACTAGCAACCTGAAAAAATAATACAGTTTAGTTGAATTATTATCATTTATTTTATAGATTAAAATCCCTGATAATTTAGATGCTCTTCTCATAGCTACACCGTCATACTTGGACTTGTGGTGAAGAGATAAGCAGGCTATGCAGATGTCTATCCTACCCTCATGTTTTGCTAGAAAAGCTAAATATGACTTGCCACAAAGCAACATCCACACTTTATTCTACTATGAGTACTACAGAGACAGACAAAGTTCTTACTTTAACTTGTGATATCCTATTTTTATCCACAACTTCCATTATGGATCCAATACTGAATCGCGACTTAAGGCTATCATTCAGTTTTGTGTAAAAGTTGGCCGGCAACGTACGGGCTCCAGTTAACTGCTTTACCAAGAATCTGGAAAAATAATATAAATAATTATAGTAAGTAAATACGATAAATAATGATAATTTCTAAGTAGTCAATATTCTAAGAATAGTTAGAACATTGTATCAACTATGATTGTTTTTTCTACAATTGAAATTACTTAATTTAATTATGTAGGACTGAATAACAACATTATCAACTTACAGCTATAAATTAATAGTCAATCATGAATTGCATGAGTTAATATTGGAAAGACAGAAAAGTTTAAATAAAAAGAAAAGAAACTAACAAGTTTCCTGGAATTCATGATATGAAACACTTACTTCTTCCAATCTGTGTATTTATCTTCTATACTTCTTGGTGGTATTAGTGGCTTTCCCCGAGTCGCACACCATCCAACAGGGTGCACTTCTGAACAACATAGATTCACCCAAAAATCTTTTGAATCATCACTACCGAAACCTTCATACCTCAGAAGACCCATGTAACCTTTTACCTTCAAAGAAAACAAAATAATTATGTATGGAATAAAGAACATCCATTTAGTTTTATTCCTATTAAATATAATAATATGGAAGTTGCATTACACTATTTTGTAGTAAAGGTTCTTTTCCAAGGTTTGTTTTTAGGGTTCCGTAGCCAAAATGGCAAAAACGGAACCCTTATAGATTCGTCATGTCCATCTGTCACAGCCGATTTACTCGGAAACTATAAATGCTACAGTAACGAAATTTGATAAGGATATGTGTTGTATAAACCGCTACAGGATTATGATACTAAAGTGTCAAAAAAAACCATTGGGGTGGGGGCCCTCCATAGATGTAACTGAGGGATAGAACATTTTTTTTAGTTGTATATAAGCGTGTGGGGTATTAATAGAAAGGTCTTTGAAAATAATATGAAGGTTTAAAAATCACATTTTTATTTAAGCAAATCGTTTTCGAGATATCAGCTCTCAAAGTCTTTAAAATGAGTCCCCCCCCCCTCTATTTTTTAAACTACGCGATATAAAATTCAAAAAAAAAATATGTTATGCACATTAATAAACTCTATCAACGATTTTTAGTTTGATTAAATTATCTCCTATAGTTTTTGGGGTACGTTGATTTAACTGTATTTTTTAAATAATAAATTGATAATGGTACGGAACCCTTCGCACTTGGCCGGTTTTTTATTAAATCACACACATTATCAGCTTATTCCCATCTACTGCTGAAGAAGGCCTCTCCTATTACTTATGTGCATAGATGCATTAGGAGGTAAATGCTAAAAATCTTGATGCTGGGCAAGCAGATAGGCGATTGCAACACAAACTAGTGTTTTATTAAATGGTCTTAAATAATTTGAGAAAGCATTACATGGTGTCCAAATGTCTGACAAGAAACAAGTCAGGTATGTAGAAATTTTTGTAAGGGTTCTTTCCTTATGTTTGGATTATCAAGGCTTTTCTGTATACTTACTTTTAATACAGTAGCAACCCAGAAGAAGTCATTCAATTTCTCTGAATAGTTATCACAATCTGTATTCTTGACCTCTACTTTCATTCCTTCAAAGGTGTTGTCCCACATTTCATGCAGAGGAGCATGTTTGAACAAACTGACAGGCGCCGCTAAGAAGTCACAGCCAAAGAGCTCATCTTTCCACTCATAGCTGTTGGCAACCTGAGCTGCCGGTTGTTTAATGGGGCCAGCCTGAAAATGATTGTGCTATAGTAAGCTTGATTTCAATATTACTATAATAACAATTAAAACACAGCTAAGTGTAGTAATATTTAGAGCCACATACTTTACTTTAATAATAATAGGAATAAGTTCATTTCTCAAAGCATTTTCTGTATGTAATTATTAAAATATTGACCAGCCTTCACAATATTTTATTTCATAGAATGTTACTTAACTATGGAAAAAAAAAACCAGATTTGCTGAATATACAAATCCTTAAATACATAGATGTAAATGATTTGACACATAAATTGAATACAGGTACTGGAGGAGTATATATCTAAGAAAATAATACTGCTACATACACAACACCTAGACGCTTATCATGAACAACGCTGCATCTTTAGACAATATCTTGTTGTAATTTGAATTCTAACAATGAAGCACTTTGTCAGCCTCCGTAGCCTAGTTGGTAGTAACCCTGCCTACGAAGCTGGAGGTTCCGGTTTCGAATCCTGGCAAGGGCATTATTTGTGTATTTATTTATCACAAATAATTGTTCCTTGGTCATGGCCATCTATGTATTTAAGTATCTATATGTATCTATCTATTATATATATCGTCGCCTAGTACCCACATCACAAGCCTTAATTGAGCTTACCGTGGGACTAGGTTGATTTGTGTAAGATGTCCCAAGATATTTATTTATTTATTTAGAATTCCAATTGCAACCGCATACTATTCTGGAATGCAGTGTTGTTCATGATAAGCGTCAACCTGTTACAAGTAGATGTCTATTTAGAATATTAAGAACTATACTCTAGCCACCTTAGCTCCTCTATGAAGGAAGGCTTAGTATTTGCTTGTTCCTATGTTTAAGATGCTTGGATGCCCTTAGTACTTAGGCCTATAGGCTTCAGTTTATAGTAAATGTTTGGTTGTTTATTTTAGTCAAATATTTACCTGAATATCATTAAGGGTAGCGTGCCACTGTTGCAGTTGCGGCAGAGGCTCCAGGGGGATGAGCCCTGCCATGTGCTCTGCACCTTCCATGAGTTTAAATCTCCAGCTACAATGCCTCCGTCTTGCCCTACTCGCGTGGCATCGCAGAGAACAAAACTTGTTGTTGCGAGGGTAAAACTGGTGACGTCGGCCTACACGACCACACAACTCACATATTGCTGAAAAAAGTTATTATGTTTATAGTCCGCTCAAGGTTAAGTAGGTACATGATTCAAATCCTAAATGTAGTACAATAATACCGTTTTTGAGTAATTAAATACTGTAAGTACGTTTAAACTCTACTATTGCAAAATAAATATAAAATTACAGGTGTAAATCCCACGAAAAAACAAATACTAATACAAGTTGTGCCTTAGTATCAAGTTTTGCTATACATATGTATTATTAACCA
>JALPQI010028144.1:0-20658 GCA_025490895.1 Thaumatotibia leucotreta | reverse complement strand
CCAAGGTGAACGGTAAGACGAGCTCGCACGTTTTCTGCTGACACGGACGCCCAGGATCGCTGGCCATCCACACGGACCTCATCCTCATCATTTAAGGTATGTAGTTGTGCACTATCGTTTCGGGAGTAATTTTCTTCATCAGTTTGCAGTTCGGTAAAATAGAATTTCTCGTTTCGAATTTCATAAAGATATTTTAAAGTTTTCATACAGTCCATTTATTAATTAATACAACCCAAATCATTGGTCATTCGGCCGGATACTTTGAAAAGTTGCCTATTTTAACATTAGAATATCATTATTTGTCGATTTTGTGTGTCGGAATATTCTCTTTGATAAAATTTGTGGGTAAACTTTTAATTTCTAGTGTCGGGTAATGGCTGACAGGAAGTGTGGCTTTTGCATCTAAAAAATATTGTGTTGGCAGCATTGTTATTATCGTTCATTCCGGTCATTCCGTTTGGTAGTCTATGTTCGGTCGGTGCGTTTGGCAACAATTCGGTTGTCAAAGTCAAGTGTCAGTGTCACTGTCAGTGGTAACAGCTCATAATTTGATTGCAATAAACATTGTTTGTTGTTCTCGTATCGTTAATTTCTCGTTTTAAAACTTTGTTTATTGCACAAATAATGGGCTCGGACAGTGAAATGAAAATCGATAATCCCGATATGGACATGGTCGAACGGAATTACGCGGTAATGAGAATGGAATTATTATATGATTCTTCTAACCTAAACTGGATATATCGAAAGTGATCTGAATCCCATAATCAATGATTTTCATCGTGCTCAGAAAGCAATAATGCTTAAAACGAAAAACATGGAGCAGGAGTTTGCGGTGACAGTGGAATTTGAGAGGAATTTAAAATCGGTTTTGACAAAATTACGAAAACGCTCTCCTGTCATGAAAGCATCAGAGGATCAAAGTGATCAAACGCATTCTAAAAGTGAGAATAATTTGGCAAAATTACCTAAAATAATTATAAAACCTTTCGATGGTAAATTAGAAAATTGGTTGTCGTTTAAAGAGTTGTTTGAATCTTTGATTCATAAAAGGAACATTTCAAATATCGAAAAACTGCATTACCTTTTGACATCATGTCAAGGTAAGGCATTGGATTTAATTAAAAACTTCCCAATTTCGGATAACAGTTACATTGATGCTTATAACACTCTGATTGATTTTTATGACAGGAAACGACAAATAACTTTCGGTTATTACGAAAAAATGTTGCTTTGTGAGCACGCAAAATCAAAAACTGCAGTGGAACTAGAAAAAGTAAATCGCGTATTTAAAGAAACACTGCAAGTTTTAGAAAGATTTGGATTACCTGATAAAAATTTTATGCTGTTTCATTTATTGTGGACCAAATTAGATAGATTAACACGGGAGGCCTTCTTACTTGAATTTAATTCAAATGAGATCCCTCAATTTGAAATTTTACAAGAATTTGTTGATAAGCAGATCCGTGCTTTAGAGGTGACAAATACTGGGACAATGCTGAGTGGTAATAATAGTAAAACTGCTTCAACATATAATCAACAAAAGTCAACAAAGCTTACTCTTGTTACCACACAGCAAACGGTCTGTGTCTTCTGTACTGATCAGCATAAATTAGAAACTTGTGACAAATTTAAAAATTTAAATACATCGGAGCGGTTCAAATTTGTGAAATCAAAGGGCTTGTGTGTTGGTTGTTTGTCGAGGAGCCATAAAGTGAAACAGTGTCAGGTAGCTTGTCGATGCAGTATATGTGGGTACTCCCATCACACATTACTGCATTTTGAGAAGAAAGAGGAGGCCACACCCCAAGAGGCTAGCTCTTCATCACAGTCTTCAGTGAGTGGTTCAAATAGCCATGTAACTCTAACTTCAGTTGCAACAAATAAATTAGTGTTGTTTGCCACAGCTCGTGTTGCTGTACGGGATAGTACTGGGAAATATCAAATTGCTCGTGCTCTATTAGATGGTGCCAGCGCTAGCAATTTTATATCACAACAGTGTGCTGATCGTTTGGGGTTGCTAGCGACTCAATCCAAGGAAACTATAACCGGGATAGGACATGCTGGAGTCAAATCAAATGGTTCATTACAATGTACTATTAAACCTATCGGAAAAGATTCTATTAATTTTGACGTCCAAGCATCATTGCTTCCATCAATCTGTCCTGAACAACCATGCTATGCAGTGAACACGTCGGAATGGCATTACCTTAAAAATCTGCCTCTTGCTGATCCGGATTTCGCGACACCAGGACCAATAGACTTATTGCTAAACGCTGAAATTTTTGTATCTTCTCTTCTAAGTGGTCGCAGAAAGGGTCGACAGGGTCAGTCGAAGGCATTAGAAACCATTTTTGGATGGGTACTTATGGGGGATTGTTATGATTGTCGCGCACCATCCTTTACAAATTGTCGGAAGGATTGTTTTTTCGTTAATACTTCACATACAAATTTCTCGTTGTCGTTAGATGAATCCGTAAAAAGGTTCTGGGAGATAGAAAATATCAGTAGTTCTACTCAACCTGTTTTGTCGAAGGATGATCAGTTATGTGAGGATACTTTTGTCGCTAAATTTTGTCGCACGAGTGAAGGCAGATTCGAGGTACCCTTACCTTTTGTCGATCCTACGAATAAGCCCACATTTTCGCATACTCGTGAAATAGCAATGCGAAGACTGTTCTCGTTAGAACGCAAGTTAGATAGGCATGCGGAATTTCGTAAATCTTATGTTTCATTTATGGAGGATTATGAGACCAGTGGTCATATGGAGTTGGTAGAGCCACCTCTATCAAGTGTAGGAAAATTTAATTATATCCCACATCATGCCATTTTGCGGCAATCTGTTTCTACACCTCTAAGAACTGTATTTGACGGGAGTTGTCGCGATAGCAACGGAATTTCTCTCAACGACACATTGTTGGCAGGGCCAAAATTACAAACTAACATTTTTGATGTCCTCACTAGATTTCGGTGTCATAAAATAGTTTTTACGGGAGACATTAAAGCTATGTATCGTCAAATCCTCGTTCCAGAAGAGGATGCAGAGTATCAGCGTATTTTGTGGCGTCCTTCCTCTAAGGGCCCAATCAAGGACTATAGACTGCGGACGGTAACTTACGGCGTTAAATCAGCTCCATATCAAGCTTTGCGAACTATAGCTCAGCTAGCTGAAGATTCTGCTGATTTATATCCAGAAGGCTCACGAGTGCTTGGTAGAGACATTTATGTTGACGATGTTGTCACAGGCGCCGATTCTATCGAACAGGCTTTAAAAGTTAGATCAGATATTTCTGAAATTTTATCGTCGGGTGGGTTTCACTTGAGAAAATGGACCTCTAATAATAAATTAGTTATTGCTGATCTGCCATCCTCTGAGTTATACTCGAATGAGTTCAAACATTTTGATGAAGTGTCAGATTTGTCGCTTAAGATTCTAGGTTTATTATGGCGTCCCCAAACAGATTCGTTTCAATTTGAGGTTGCTACACCATGTGACCAAAGATGTACCAAACGTATAATTTTGTCGAATATAGCGCGAATATATGACCCGTTAGGATTTCTATGTCCTGTCACGTTTCATGCGAAATATCTAATTCAACTTTTATGGTCATCTGGCGTTCAATGGGATGATGATGTACCAGCAGCAATTGCCTCTGACTGGATGAAATTTAAAAATCAACTTTCATCATTAAAGCTAGTATCCATTCCTCGTCGTATGATACATTCTTTCGTGTCGTTGCAATTGCATGGATTTTGTGACGCCTCGGAGCGTGGTTACGCCGCTGTCGTGTATTGTCGTATTATCACCATCGAGGGCTCTACATTGGTAGAGTTTTGCTGTGCTAAATCTAAAGTCGCGCCGTTGCGAAAATTGTCGATTCCTCGATTAGAACTGCAGGCTGCCGTGTTGTTGGCAGACCTCATACTGTCCGTACAAGAGGCGTTAAAGCCTATACATGTTGTTCAGGAGATATTTGCATGGTCAGACTCCAGCGTAACTTTGGCTTGGATCCAGTCGTGTCCATCGCGCTGGAAGACGTTCGTTGCGAACCGAGTGAGCCATATTCAGGATATCGTCGCTCCTGATCGCTGGCATCACGTCAGTACGCATCACAACCCTGCTGATGCAGGATCCAGGGGATTATTGCCAGGCGAGTTGTCAGAGTTTGATCTTTGGTGGAAGGGCCCGGCGTGGCTATGGAGGGAGGAAAATGATTGGCCTCGTTCTTCCTTCGACAATATAACTAACGATCGTGTCGTTGAAGAACAACGTATTTGCAGTTTAGTCGTTACAAGCGACCCTAATTTGATTGACGAAATCCTAAACAGGTTCTCCTCGCTTTTCACCATAAAGCGTGTGTTAGCTTATTGTTTTAGGTTTTTACGCTTGTCTAAAGACCGGAAGGTAGTCGGATCTCTACAGTCGTCTGAAACCACTGCAGCTCTCATGTTTTTAGTAAAACATGTGCAGCTCACTTCGTTTAGTGTAGAGATCAGTCACTTGAAGGAGGGTCGTTTTAACTCATTGCCAAAATATTTGCGTAAGCTTTCGGTATTTATTGACAGTGCGGGTATTGTCAGGGTGGGCGGTCGCTTGGCAAATTCTCTCGTTAAATATTCGGTGAAACATCCTATTTTATTGCCCCGCTCCCACCGATTAACATTTTTAATTATCGACGAATATCACAAAAGATTCTTACATCCAGGTGCCCAAACTTTACAAAATTTACTTGCGCAATTATTTTGGATTCTGTCGCCAAAGCGAGCAATTCAGGCAGTCATTGGAGGCTGCGTGAAGTGTTTTCGCGCTAATCCTTCTCCGGCGTCTGCGCCGATTATGGGAAACTTACCTTCTTATCGTGTTTCGCAAATAAAACCATTTTCGAGTGTCGCCATCGACTATGGCGGACCTTTCGATATTGCTTTCGGGCGTGGCCGTGGTGCCAGGACATACAAAGGTTACATTTGTGTCTTTGTATGCACTAGCACCAAGGCCATTCATATAGAGCTTGCTTCTGAGCTTTCAACAGAAGCTTTCCTTTGTGTTCTGAAACGATTTGTCGCTCGTCGGGGTCGGTGCAGCGACATCGTTTCGGATCAAGGTCGAAATTTTGTCGGAGCTAGTAATTATCTCGGCTCACTTATGCAAAGTGCCGCTGATGCACAGGAAATAAAATTTTCGTTTAATCCACCGGGTAGTCCGCACTTCAATGGCCTCGCCGAAGCTGGGATTCGCTCAGTTAAAACTCATCTCGCTAGAGTCATAGGTAATCAGAGGTTGACATTTGAAGAATTTTATACTATATTGACTCAGATTGAATCTATGCTGAACTCTCGGCCATTGACCCCTGTTAGTTCGGATCCGAGTGATCTCTCGGCCATAACTCCAGGTCATTTCTTGACCTTGGAGCCTTTATCGATTGTACCGGAGGAAAATCTTATAGACCAAAAAATAAGTGTTTCTAATCGTTGGAAACTTATCCAAAAAATGCACCAGGATTTCTGGCGTAGATGGCATGCTGAGTATGTCCATACTTTGCAACAAAGAATGAAGTGGAATAAGGTAAATAGAAATATTGTTGTCGGCTCCTTGGTTCTTCTGATCAACGAACAGACAAGTCCTTTGAGGTGGCCCCTTGGGCGCATCGTTGCTTTGCATCCTGGCGTGGACGGTGTGTGTAGGGTGGTCACAGTCCAGACAGTCACTGGTCAGTACAGAAGACCAGTTGTGAAACTGTGTCCTTTACCACTTTCAGAATAATCTTATATGTACTAGTATTACCACTTAGCATAGTCTTGTAGTTATAAGCATTTCTTTCGGATTCTGTTGTTATTGGTAGAGTAAATACTGCATATTTAGGTGAGCGGTATGTTCAACTTTCGTATGAATGTCGGTTTTGGTTACAACCCTATCAGCATCCGGTAGGATTAGTAGCTGCACTAGCCATTTCCGGCAGCCATTGCTTTTTTCGTCGAACTTGATTGAACACACGCTGCAGTGTTTAAATTAATTAAAACTAATATAAAGCCACATTTCAGTCTAATTCCATTGTAAAACTAGAATTAATAGTGCCAACTACATTGTGCATTGTGGATTTGTGAATGCGGTGAGGTTTTCCCGAGTCCAAGGTGAACGGTAAGACGAGCTCGCACGTTTTCTGCTGACACGGACGCCCAGGATCGCTGGCCATCCACACGGACCTCATCCTCATCATTTAAGGTATGTAGTTGTGCACTATCGTTTCGGGAGTAATTTTCTTCATCAGTTTGCAGTTCGGTAAAATAGAATTTCTCGTTTCGAATTTCATAAAGATATTTTAAAGTTTTCATACAGTGCATTTATTAATTAATACAACCCAAATCAATATCTATTCAGCAGGGATTCACCTCCCATTACACATAAAATAATGTCCATTACGTTTACATATATGTGTCATGATTCGTGATGAAAGCGCGAGAGTATAAACGCTACTTATTAGCATGCATAATTGTATTACATATTACAAACAACATCTTTGATCTAGAATAGGTTATAGGTATAGTATCGGAAATTAACTTAACAATTGTACTAAAAACTTGATAATAAAATAAGTAAAAAAAGTTTTAAGTTAAACGGTTTTTATTGCACCAAAAACTAGAAAATAAAAATTTGTTATAACTAACCGTAGATGCTACTTTCTGTAGATTACTCACGTGAAACTATTATCAATGTAGTCTTCCCAAGTCGGATGCTGAAAGCCACGTTTAGCCTCTATGTTAGTGGATTAAGCGTTACCTAATCGGAAACTTTTACCAAACTAAAATAAAAACGTGGGGGGGCAGTTCTCCGCAGAAAAATTCTCCCCGAACAAATTTTGTGACTAGTGGTAACTTAGTGCTAGTGCTTCATTTTGAGACTTAAGTGGTCCTACTACTCTTAAATTACAATTTTATATTGAAGGCACACCTCAAAATACGTTATGTAGCGAAATATTCGAAATTACAAAAATAGGGCTGGAGCTGACAATGATGAAAAGTGGTCAACAATGACGAAATCTTAAACAGAGGTTTCAAATTAATTGATTTAGTTATAAAATGATAGGTATCGGAATTTTTAGACAGGTGGAAGTTACAACGTATACTTACTATCGTGTTGAAGCTGATTTTCAGTTACGAAACAAACGATGAAATATTCTTATGATTGGTTTAATAATAACGAAATACATAAAATAGAAAAATCTTTCTTTTTACTTATTTACTACATATTTGGGTACTAAATAGTGTTCATCATCATCACTCGAAAGACCCCAAAGATTGCCACAATGACCGGTCCTGTGCCACCCGCATCCAGCGGACTCTTGCGACCTTCACCAGGTCATCAGTCCACCTTGTAGGGGGCCTACCCACGCTGCTCCTTCCGGTAAGTGGCCGCCACTCGAGAACCTTTTTGCCCCAACGGCCATCGGTTATACGCGCAATGTGCCCCGCCCACTGCCGCTTCAGTTTAGCGATTCGGAGAGCTATATCGGTTACTTTGGTTCTGCTGCGGATGGTCTCATTTCTAATCCAATCTCACAGCGAGACTCCTAGCTTAGCCGTCACCCATTGGGTGACTTTGAGCCTTCTTATGAGGCCCATTGTAAGCGACCACGTTTCAGTACCGTATGTCTTCACTGGCAACAGACACCGATCAAAGTCTTCAAACACTACATAATATTGGACGAAAAGATATGTCGTAGCTTCCCGAACGCTGCCCAACCGAGTCGGATTCGACGATTGACCTCTTTCTCGAAGTTGGACCTACCTAACTGGACAGTTTGTCCTAGGTATATATAGTCGTCTACAACTTTGAGTGTAGTCTCCGATTATTACGGAAGTTGGTGCTACATGGGAATTTGACATGATTTTCGTCTTATCCGTGTTCATTCTAAGACCAACTCGCTCGGAGGCTCTACTGAGGTCAACGAGTATATTAGTACTCAGTCCTCCAAGGTCTCAGCCAAGACTACTACGAGTATATCGTCAGCGAATCGAAGGTGAGTGAGGTACTCGCCGTTTATGTTGATACCCAGCCTTCTCCATTCCAGAGTCTTAAAAACATCCTCCAGTGCAGCGGTAAATAGCTTAGGGGAGATCTCCTTGCCTAACTCCACGCTGCAGCAGAATAGGCTTCGAGTTCTGATCTTGGCGTCGGACTGACATAGCGGCGCTCTCGCACAAATACCTACACACTTCGATATATGTAGCGGTAGTCGACTTGGCACCGTTAGAGAGACTGTACTGACCAGGTTTCGATCGAATCGAAGGCTTTCTAGTTTCTTGTAGTCCACAAACGCTAAACAGAGGGGCAGGTTATATTCTTCGTTTCTCTATGTATAACCTGACGAAGCATAAGGATGTGGTCTACGGTACTAAAGCCGCTTCGGAAACCGGCTTGTTCAGGAGGCTGGAAGTCATCAAGCCTGCGTGCATGACGATTCGTAATGACTCTTGAAAACAGCTTATAGACATAACTCAGAAGTGGGATGGGTCGGTAGTTCTTCAATAAAGCGTTGTCATTGTCACCTTTTTTTTAAGAACAGTACCACCACACCTCTGTTCCATGCCTTTGGTGTTCTCTCTTCCAGTAAGATGGAATTGAACAACTTCTGAAGGGCCGTAAGGATCGGTATACCACCCACCTTCAGAAGCTCAGCTGTAATTCCGTCCTCCCCAGACGCCTTGTTATTTTTGAGCTGTTCAAGAGCCATTCTAATCTCGCACAGGCTGATGTCCGGGATGTCTTCTGTATAGTGTCGTGTCAGTCTAGCTCTGAGGTCTTCCTCTAGATCAACTTCGGGTCTGCTAGTTGACGTATACAGCTGTCCATAAAAAGCCTCTATCTCACTCAGCAGCTCAGATTTGGATGTGACGATACTACTACCATCCTCAGTCTTTAATTTGGCGAGTTGGCTTTGCCCAACACAGATCCCTTGCAAAAATTTTAGAGCTCTTGTTTCGCTCGATGGCCTCTTTTCGTCGATCCGCAGTGTTCGTGTGTTATACGTTGCCAGGGCCAGGGATCGTTGGTGGTGGTAGCCGGATAGTTTCAATAATAAAGTCGTAATATATGAGATTCATTTGTTATTAAATCTCTTTCTAGTATACAAGAATCTTCATAAAGACCTTAAACAAAATAAATATACAATTAGTAAAATAGGTACCTAGTATAAGTTTTTTACAACTCTATCAGCCCAACCGACCGACAATAAGGTCCCTTTCCCAAGATAATGTCACATTTACAAGCACTTTTTTTTTACTATTCAGGCTGAAATACCTATGCCTTAAATTAATCACTTTTGTTTCATATTTCTTTAGTCATTATTTGATTATTTTTATACACCAACATCACTATGGGACGCAGTTATCATTGTAGGCTCTGAGATTTATCATTGTAGTCTACAGGTGTCATTGTTGTCTCTCTTAATTTCGCCTACAATGACGCAGCCGACAATGACAAAAATTATGAAACCTCTTGAGACACGTTTTTATTTGAAAGTACACTAAAATAAAGCATCTTAACACGATTAAACCTAGATTGGCTTCAATATCAATGAGAAGTTACTTTATTACAATGCATATTTACTAACGTATGCACTAAGACAACAATGACAACAAAATTGACAAAACTGGAAGAAGTATGTTTGGCGACTTACCTTGTCGCAACGTCGCACTTGTCACCCATCCGCCGGTTGTGAGTCGACTGAGAGGCGGGGGGTAAACACCGGGGGCCATGTTTTGGGTGTTCGGAGCTTTTTGTTTTACGGAAAATCCAAAAACAAGATCTATCGCTGACAATGACGTTATTTTTTTTCACATTTTTCAATTTTGATTTTGATACTCTTTTTCTTAGAATTCTGATATTTTTTTTATTTCATTATGTGTAGTGTATATTAACGAAGACGTGTGTATGAGTTTTTCTTCATATTTAGTTGCAGTTTGGAACTTAATAAACATATATGACGAGTAACAAGTTTTTCCCTTGTAAAAACGGCCGATTTTTCAAATTTTTATCGAATAACTATTTATTAAGAAGATCAATCTTGAAACCGTTCCGATAGGTTTTCTGTTGATTAATGTAGTATTTTTTAAAAATGAGAGTATGCGTAAATGTTGCAATTGTTAAAAGTTATTTGAAGGAACACAAAAAATGACCCTTTCGGAGAACTGCCCGGGGCGTTATTATAAAGAAACGTACAAGTTCAGAATATAACTATAACTGTAGCTTTAATTTTGCAATTAATCATCCATCTGTTCCATCACTTCTACAGAGGTAAATAGCTTTTATCAAGGCCAGAACAAAACTTATTACACTATTGCTGTCTTGATTTCTATGTGTGTTCTTAAATAACTATAGTAACTTAATCACAATTGCGTACGCCCCACGTTTTTATTTCAGTTTGGTAAAAGTTTCCGATTAGGTATCGCTTAATCCACTGACATAGAGGCTAAACGTGGCTTTCAGCATCCGACTTGGGAAGACTACATTGATAATAGTTTCACGTGAGTAATCTACAGAAAGTAGCATCTACGGTTAGTTATAACAAATTTTTATTTTCTAGTTTTTGGTGCAATAAAAACCGTTTAACTTAAAACTTTTTTTACTTATTTTATTAAACCATTAACCTAGCACTGTGTATGCACAAAATTAAGTAGGCTAAAAGAGTAGGATGCCATTTATCATTATGACAAATATTCTCGGCCCAAAAATTTAGGACGACGTTATGCGACACCACAGGCACCCAGAATACTAACCTAACCTATTTTTTAATAGCAGTTTTACTTTGTGGAAGGTCATTTGGATGACAAGTTATGTTATGGCATGTAATATTTACGGATTCCGATGATTCTGACAAAAAACATTATGGAAATTGTCTTTTCTGGTAGCTAATTTGGATGACAAACGATGTTGTGGAAGGTGATAATTACGGATTTCGATGATTCTGACAAATGACATTATGAAAATTGACTTTATGGGAAACAAAGTTTCTGGCAAATGATTAATATAGTAAACAATAAGTATGGCATAAGATGTTATGAGAAACAATATTATGTGTGTTGAATGGGATGGCAAATAAAATTATGGCAAATGAAATTCTGGCAAATGGGGGTATCCCGATAAAAGACCTCACGTAAGTTTCATATGGTTTGTTGTTCAAACACTAGTTTGCTGGACGATATTTATGATCCCTCGATATGATCGAAATCAAATTGTAAAAAAGAGATCTATGAGATGATTTCGTTCGGCATAGTATTAGCACTTAGTGAAATAGTATCGGGGTTGAACGTGATAAAGGGAATATACAGATGTAGTGCAGTAAATAATGCTTTGCCGTCGAATTTTTTACGGAAATATACGAAACCATTTTGCTGTCACAACTCACAATGAGCTTCAATATTCATTGCATTATTTGCATTGAAGTTGATTTTACAGAAATATCAATTCGCGCTCACCGGCCGAATAAGTGGCCGTGTAGTGACGGCACTAAGAATACATTTGTCACCACCCCAATTCTTCCCGTGGATGTCGTAAGAGTCGATTAAGGGAAGCGGAATTGAAGCGTTATAAACACTTGTTGATAAAATATTGATGATGGACAGCAAAGTCATTCATCATAGTGGACACGTTACTGCGATCGCCAATCCGCTTGCCCAGCGTAGCGATTATGGGCATTTACCTCCTAATGTGACCATACCTACGCAAGTACGCATAGATAATAGGAGAGGCCTACGTTCAGCAGTAGACTAGATAGATGTGGCCGAATATCTAAAGCTGCGCAGCGCAGTGAAACCTCCCTGCCCTGGTATTCTAAATCGATACTTTGTATCTATTACAAATTATACACTCCAAACCAACTTTTAAACAGTTTAGGCTTACCCGGGAAGTTGTAGTTTAAGATCAAGTTTATTTCTAACACCGCAAATCCAACCCTCTACTTGCGACATCTGTAATTTTCGAGCACGATCTATGGAATATTAAAATAATATAATAATCCACTCACCAACTCTGTGAACGAACAGTTTAGGCTTCGCCGGGAAATTGTAATTGATGACGGTATCCAAGGCCGGCAAATCCAACCCTCTCGCTGCGACATCTGTAACGATGAGCACGGAGCACTTGTTGTTGGTGAAGCGGCCAAGAGCGATCTTGCGCGCAGAAGGGTCTAGGCCGGAGTATGCGTAGGTCGAGGATATACCGGCTTTCTGAAGGATCTGGGGTGAAAAAAAAGAATAAATCAAGTGGACAAAGTTAAAGAAAAATCCAGTTCACAAAAACATTTTAGAATTATAAATAACGTGAGACTCAAACATATTAAAAATATTATCGAACCGGGTTACTCACGTATAGGTAAAAAACTTAAGTAAGTCACCTGTTGTATGTAGTAGTGATCTATTCAAATAGACAATACATGTTTAAAATGCGAACACAAACAAAACAAATGCCTATATGGATAGATTGCAACCACATACAACAGGAGCTTTTCTTAACTTTTTCACCTATATTTAAGTCGATGATTGCTCGACATATTTGGACGAGATAGAGGGTCCTTGTCCGGAGCAGCCCCGGCCAAAGCCCGACGCGTACACACAAAAACATGTCTATAACATTTAAATTTTATATCTAAAGGAAATGTCAATAATTTCAGTGACAAATTTCAGAGGTTGTTCTCGCTAAACTACGTCCAAGTTTTCTACGAAGAACGTTTTCCGTATGTTGGCCAATTGGCCATGCATAGCAATGCCTGCTTGGTCACACTATGAGACTAATGGTTTGATCATTAGGATAGCTTTACGCCAAACCACAAAATAAATAAGAGCAGAAATGTCACTGTTGGATAATTTCATAATTTCATGGAGCGCTTGTGGCCTAACGGTAAAACGCACGGCTGCTACGCAGCGGTCATGGGTTCGATCCCCGGCTTGTACCAATGAGTTTTTCAAAAAACATTATAATTTCATATTGACAAGTGCTTTACGGTGAAGGAAAACATCGTGAGGAAACCTGCACACACCTGCGAAGAAATTCAAGGGTGTATGTGAAGTCCCCAACAAGTACCGGGCCAGCGTTGGGACTGCGCAAAATAGACACGTTTGATGTCAAATTGCGGAAAAAAATGGCCAGAATACAACAACAACAACAAGAAAGGCAGTACGTCAATTCGTGGTAGGGCCTCTGCAGTGTTATTCACTAAAGAAACCGCCTTGCTGTTAGCGCTGTGTCAGCGCTGCGGCAGCGTCGAGCCTAAAAATGGTATTCACTAATGTACTTTAAACGACAGTAGTGCTCGGCGACGAATGCGGCGTGAGCTGGAACTACACTGCGTCGAGAGTTTGACGTTTAATGTACGAACTTCGTATTCTCTAACGAAAAACAGCGACGAACTCGCCCACAATCTCGCTCACAGCCTCGATTCCTAATGTCAAATAAAACAGCTAGGATCTTAGACAAGGCTGTCTCGACGTCGAGCTCGTTGACGAACGCAGCGTCGAATGTGTGAATAAGAGAATAGCATAGCAGATTGTATCTCACAATGTGTAAATACTCGACGTGATGCTTGGTGGCCGCGAACACGACGGCTTGCGTTGTGTCGGTGTGACGACGTGTTGCCTCCCTGTCACACTTACATGCCAATCCACAAGTGCGAGAGGCAGCACGTCAATTCGTGGTAGGTCCTCTGGCCTGCTTTCGCGAATACCGAAGTTCGTAAATTTCGGATTTGTTTCTGTCACTCCAATGAAGGCGTCATTAGAGTAACAGAGAAAAGTTCCCGGATTTCGTAGTTCGCGGTAGAGCTGCTGGTTATTTCCAGACATCGGATTCCGCGAAACTTCTTGACAGCTAGGGATTTCCTATATCGATAAACTCGTTTATCGATACTAGTTCCATATACTAGTGACCGCCCCCAACATTGTGTGTGTTTTTTGTAACTATTGATCACTTTATGAAATTTTGTTATGCTACTATAACTTCCACGGTAATTGAACTCTTCTAGACACCTGAAATGGATTTTTCAGCCAAAAAGGAAACGCTTTTTAACAATAATAGATCTAATAATAGACTTTAACAGTCATGGAAAAAAAAATTGTGACGAATCAATTTTTAATAACGTTATAAAAAAAGAAGATAATTTAGCTGCTATTTTATTATATAGGTAATATAACACCTTTAATAAAAAAAAAACACCCTTTTAATAAAAAAAAAAATTATAAGCAAACCTTTGTGTGTCACTAGTATTTAAAACAAGGTATCGATAAATGAGTATATCGATATAGGAAGTCCCTAGCTATCAAGATGTTTCACCCCACGGAATCCGATGTCTGGTTATTTCTCACCATGTGTAAATACTCGACGTGATGCTTAGTAGCAGCGAATACGACGGCTTGCGGCGTGGTGTCGGTTAACACGCGCTCTAGCAACAAGAGTAACGCTGCCGTCTTAAGTTCAGCGCGTACGTAGATCCAGCCCAGCCATAATGTGGATGGAAGCTTCCAGTCCACGTCCAAACGGATTAGCACTGGGTCGGTTAGGCCTGGTGGAAATATTATGAATTTTAGACTACGAACAAATAAGATGGAAGCTGCACGCGATACTAAATGGCCTTTCAAAATGATCCTGAAATTTCGTTGATAAATGTCACCTCATCAATACATCAATTTCTATACAGTTTGTGGCCTTTAACACGGGAGAAAAATGAAATGAGCGACTCCTTAGACTATCGGCAATAATCCCGTGAAGGTCCCGGTGTTTCAAAGTGGTTAAGTTCGGAGATATTGTCATTCAAAGCTATGGACCTTTAGTACTAGATCTTGGCATTACGATGTCGTAGCTTGTCAGTCGCAAGACATCTTGATAGTATACCAGGTACGAAGTCAGAACAATAATTTTGTTTTTATATTTACACTAATTTGTTACGGTTTAAAAAAAAATGTACATTTTTCAATGATTCAAAAATTATCATTTAGTTATTGATTACTTTTTATTCAAGTAAATGAACCCATAATAATGAAAAATACATGAACCAAAAATGACAAAAAAAGTTTTTTTTTTTAAATTACAATATGTGGAAATGATTGTTGATCAGCTTATTAATGCACCGTTTAAATTTTCACCCCGGTTGTAGGCCACACACTGCATTATCCTATACTGTATACTTAAACTTAAACCAATATTTAAAAATAATTGTGATTGGCCCATCAAAGTTTTGATTGGATAATATTCTATTTGCATTTGTCAAAGATGTTGCGCCGATATATGCGCAGTGTTAAGAAAAGCGCTATGTCTTGCCCATCTTGGTCCAAGTGCACAATTGATTTTAGGGGAATTTTTGAAACTCGTGTTATAATTATGTCCATGTTTATACAGGGTGGTCCAAACCTTGACGTCAACATTTTTTTTTTAGATTCCTCACGTCATGAGCTATCAGAATATACCCCATGTATGTTAGCCGATTTTTTGTAGTTTTCGAGTTAAGAATTTTTGAAAATTTTTTTTTGAGAAATTCTGGAATGAAGAAATTTATTAATAAAAAATAACTGTTAGGTTTTTTAACTTGTTGTAAAAGTATTACTACAAATAAAGCATTTACTGACAAAAAAATTAGCGTCCTCACTTTGATACAAGTCGGATAAAAAAATACCAAATTCAAAATTTTACGCTAAAAACGCATCAAAATACCATTAATGTACGTAAATAAAAAAAATAAAACATATCCCAAGGATTTTTGGTAATGTAAAGACTGCCCTAGACCTTAAACCTTCGTAAAAGCAAAAAAAAAGTGATACTTAATAATGAGGATTTTTCGGAGTAGTCGGTCAAATAAACTTAAAAACGAACTTCTAAATTTTTTATTTAAAAATAAAGTGAAAATTTCGTCACTTTTGTTGTTCTTATCAATAAACAAAGACAGAAAATACCACGAAAACTCAATTTGTGTAGTTATTCAAGTCATTTTTTACTACTTTTTTTATTTTTACTATTATTTTAAGCTTTTTTAAGTTTATTTGACCGACTACTCCGAAAAATCCTCATCCGAAGGTTTAAGGTCTAGGGCAGTCTTTACATCACCAAAAATCCTTGGGATATGTTTTATTTTTTTTTATTTACGTACATTAATGCTATTTTGATGCATTTTTAACGTAAAATTTTGAATTTGGTATTTTTTATCCTACATGTATCAAAGTGAGGACGCTAATTTTTTCGTCAGTAAATGCTTTATTTGTAGTAATACTTTTACAAAAATAAAATATTAAAAAAACCCAATAGATTTTTTTTATCAATAAGTTTCTTCATTCCAGAATTTCTCAAAAAAAAAAATTTCAAAAATTCATAACTCGAAAACTACAAAAAATCGGCTAACATACATGGGGTATATTCTGATAGCCCATGACATAGGGAACCTAAAAAAAATTTTTTGACGTCAAGGTTTGGACCACCCTGTATATGGATGGTCGCATATATTAGATGGGGCCGAGTGTGGCCCTTTAAGACCAAGTGACCGAGTGGTATAAGCATCAGCCGCGATAGCTGTGTATCAGGAGTCCATCCCTACTTCAGATGTTGGTGAACTTGGTTTTTTATTTGGACTTGGTTATCTAATATCTATAAAATATAATGTGACTACTTCAAAACACAAATCAAAATATCTAATACAATAACTTGATTAGTTTAAGCAAAACTTGTGTAAATAAAGTACTTAAAAGAGAGAAAGTCTGAGCACACTGAATGTATGTCAAGAATTTATTTCGGAGAGGCATATGAATGTAGTGTCATACAAAAAATCTGCTTCTTCAGCCACCTCAAACAAGGACTTTGGCTCATGATTGGACATTCTGACAGTGAGTATGATATTTTAAAGATCACGTGTATTCAGTCACTACCCACATTGTTTCGTTTCGGAGAGCCTAGGGCTCAGTGCTTACAATGGAGATCTAGGCCCTCTGAAACATGTTGCGCGTAGTGCCTAAATACACGTGAGTTTAACCGTTTAATTACATTTATAGTTCTTATGTTTCACAAAAATTTTAATTCAAGAATATTTGTATGAAGGCTTACCTGCACGGGCGAATTCAACCAGCATTTTTGGTAGTGTGGCGGAGAAGAGGAGAGTTTGCCGCCCAGAAGGCAGCCGGGCTACTATCTCACGTAGTTGTTCACCAAAGCCCAATTCAAACAATCTGTCTGCTTCGTCGAACACTATTACTTCTGTTAACAATAACATAAACGGTTAGAAGACGCAATCCATACTTATATCAGTTTACTGACCATAATTACACCTATAATTGCTCATATACAATCGAGAAAATCGAATCCTGAATCACCATAAAATCTTATCATAGTATTGTTGAAAGTCAAATGTACGAGAGTTGCTACAATTTGATTTATAATGTCACATTGACATGTCTCTATGGTGGGACATTCATTTTTGTCTACAGGTATTCAGCATGTTCCTGGCCACACCACATGCATATACTCTCATTTCGCTATATATAATCTCTGACACATAGCATAAGCCCAAAATATTACAAGTGAAAGCTTAACTTACTTATGTTATCCAATTTCAAGTTCATTTCAATACAAATATGCAGGAATCGTCCAGGAGTGGCGACCACTATATCTGGAGCTTTCCCTGACATCACGCTGAACTGCTGTTCAATAGACTCGCCACCAAGGATAGCAGCTGAAGATAGGCCTGTAAATTTGCCTAGTTCCCGAACAAATTTCAGTGTCTGAAATTTTAAACAAATGAGAAATTAATGTAACATAATTATAGCCTATAGCCATAACCAATAGAATAAGGTCTGGTTGTTGAGGGTCAAAAGTTTTTTGTCACTGAGATTTACGACAGAGAGGTCTTACCTCACTCTGGGACATTCCTGGTGCAAAAATTGTCAATTGTGATTCACACACAGGGCGGGTTATTTGACTAGTACTTTTGGCACTGTTTGTAACCTTTAAATTATATGTTTTTATTAAATAAATGGATATAAATGTTTAAAATATAAAATTTGTTTGAGAGTGACAGGAGTTACATTCAGTAAGGCAGAAGCTGTGCCATAAAAAATTACCTGAAGAGCTAACTCCCTTGTTGGAGACAGTATGAGGGCTCTGAAGTTCTTCCCTGGCATGGGCTTGGTGGTAGGAGAGATGAGCTTGTCTAATATTGGCAACACAAAGCAAGCGGTCTTGCCAGACCCAGTCCGGGCCATGGCCACCACATCTTTGTTTTGTAGCGCTAATGGGATTGTCTGTAAGTAGTGAATAGGTTAATATAACTACAGATTTTCAATTTATAGATACAGGATACAATATACTGATACTAAGCAGTCTTGGAGTCGGCTAACATAATAATATGACAACCACTTTAAATTTTTTTTTTATTTCAGGAAGAAAATTCGAAATACAATGTCATGTCAGGGTATACAAATTTTCATCATGATCGTCAAAATACAAAGCAAATGTCAAATAATTAATAAAGAAAAGAAATACATAATATTAAACATTATTGCAAAGTCAAAATGATAATTAACAATAATCAATTAATCAAATCAAGACAACAAAAATAAACAAATGAAATAACTAACCAAATATCACAGTTTTAATTCTATGTACTCGTTTACAGATTTGAGTTGATTTTCCAAGCTATGAATTTATTCTATTACTTTGCTAATAAAAAATAAAGTTCTCACCTATACTAGCCTGTGAATTGACTGCTAGTGGGTACAACTGACAGTTCTTTCAAGACTAAGATTCTTTACATATTTATTTACTAGTACAGATTAATAAAAACAATATACTATTTTGACCTCCATTGAGTTCATGTTAATAAACTTTCATGTTATGACTATGTTATGACTTATTACAGAGTATTTACATGTATAGTCAATAAAAACATTATGTGGTGTCCGTATGTAAGTGAATAAAACCAGAGATTATTTAGTTTAAGTAGATATATCAGCACCATACATTAAAATGCATCCACCAGAAATGTTGTTACTACTAGACGGCGCCACGGTTGATCTTTGTTGCTCGTGGGCATTGTACAGATGGCTCTGAAACAGTATACACTACCTTGCCACGAACGAAACGCATGATCATTTGCAACACATAACATATTTCGCCGTACCACTATATAGGGAGGTTGGTATTGTGGTAAATGCGTTCGGCTGTGAAGCAGTGGTACCAGGTTCAAATCCTAACAATACGCGCTGAAAGTGTTATTTTGTTTCTTTTTTTTTCAAACTTTGTTTTTTTTATTTTTTTGTTTTTTGTTGCGCATAATCTTTGATTTTGTAAAAACAGTGTTTTACAAGGTGCAAACGGGCGGGTTTTTATTTTGTTGTCGTTTTTTAAAATTTTCCATATATGGACTTTTTTACATTTTTTTTCTACTCAGAATCACGAGCTCTTTCGTTTCGTTTTATAGTTATACAAAGTGATCATAGATCCGATAGATACATACATACATACAGGGTGTTACATACATAATTATACAGGGTGAAAATGAGTATACAGACGAACTTGAAGCGTGAAGAGTGTACCTAGTTATTCCTGACAGAGTTGGGTTATACTCGTTTCTGACTAATTCGCATACGTTGAATACAATTTTCGGGTCCATTATGAGATCCAAGATGGCAGCAACTTATTTTTGCAATTTTCATCATTATACTCGTTTCTGACTAATTCGCATAGGTACGTGGAATACGATTTTCGGGTCCATTCTAAGATCCAAGATGGCGGGAACTTTTTTTTTGTAATTTTCATCATTATACTTTTTTCTGACTAATTCGCATACGTCGAATACCGATTTTCGGGGTCCATTCTGAGATCTAAGATAGCAGGTACTTTTTTTGCAATTTTCATCATTATACCTCGTTTCTGACTAATTCGCATACGTTGAATACAATTTTCGGGTCCATTATGAGATCCATGATGGCGGCCAACTTATTTTTGCAATTTTCATCATTATACTCGTTTCTGACTAATTCGCATACGTGGAATACGATTTCCTGGGTCCATTCTAAAACCCAAGATGGCGGAAACTTTTTTTAAATTTTCATCTTTATACTCGTTTCTGACTAATTCGCATGCGTGGGAATACGATTTTCGGGTCCATTCTAAGATTCAAGATGGCGGGAACTTTTTATTTTGCAATTTTCATCATTATACTCGTTTCCGACTAATTCGCATACGTGGAATACGATTTCCGGGTCCATTCTAAAATCCAAGATGGCGGGAACTTTTTTTTTGCAATTTTCATCATTATACTCGTTTCTGACTAATTCGCATACGTTGAATACAATTTTCGGGTCCATTATGAGATCCATGATGGCGGCAACTTATTTTTGCAATTTTCATCATTATACTCGTTTCTGACTAATTCGCATACGTGGAATACGATTTCCTGGTCCATTCTAAAACCCAAGATGGCGGGAACTTTTTTTTTAATTTTCATCTTTATACTCGTTTCTGACAAATTCGCATGCGTGGAATACGATTTTCGGGTCCATTCTAAGATTCAAGATGGCGGGAACTTTTTATTTTGCAATTTTCATCATTATACTCGTTTCCGACTAATTCGCATACGTGGAATACGATTTCCGGGTCCATTCTAAAATCCAAGATGGCGGGAACTTTTTTTTTGC
>JALPQI010028142.1:0-10556 GCA_025490895.1 Thaumatotibia leucotreta | reverse complement strand
CTAGTGTCGTTTAAAGTACATTAGTGAATACCATTTTTAGGCTCGACGCTGCCGCAGCGCTGACACAGCGCTGACAGCAAGGCGGTTTCCTTAGGGTCTCACCAAACTAGTCGACGCCGTTTCGGCTAATCGCGTACGGAAAAAGCTTTATGTCAACGCAATAAGAGCGAGGACAACGTAAATCGGCTCGGCCCACGCGAAACGACGTCTTTCGACGGGGAAAACGGCGTTTCGCCATAAAGCTGTTCGCATTCGTACGACCCCGTTTGCAGCCTAACGCACACGTTCGCATTCCTCAATCTCCTAATACCGCCGTACGGTGCCGGAAAGAGTTGAACGGCTCCGATCACGGCCGAGTACCCACGATAAGGGCCGGTCAGAGCTGGCGGAAGCCGTTCAGCGTCTTCGACGGCCGAACATAGCTGACGACGGCCGAAAAGAGCCGACGACGGCCGAAGTAGCTACTGATGCGTTTGTATTTATTCATTTGAATTATTACCCACATTAAAATCTGCAATAGATCTGACAACACGAAGTAATACTGTCGTAATCATACACGTCTGTTCAATTTCAAACTAAATACTAACAACTAGTCTCCAAAAATGAGATTTACGATTGCCGATCACCCGCTGACCTATCTATCTGTTCGTCGGACTCAGCGGCTGTACGCGTGCTGTCTGACGTCTCGACGGCAGGACGGAGCACGGGAGAGCCGATCGCCGCTTTACAACTGTTGCGGTAGCAAATCGCAGCCGATCGAGCGTTTCCACGGCCGTAAGGAGGGTGAGACTGCTTAACGCAGGTGTTCAACCGCGGAGACGGTCGATCGGCTAAATGCGAATAGTGTGGTGTAAAACACTCGGCGAAAGCCGACTCCGCGTCGATTGGTTTGGTGAGACCCTAAGGCAGTTAGCTGCCTTTCGTTTACGATTGACGATTAAGCGTTCGCGATTGGCAACTCGTCTAAGCACCCAGGTACTTATTTCATGATGACAGATGTGACAATTGTAAAATCTCACTTTTACTGACATCACAGGCCTCCGTAGGCTACGACTACCGCTTACTAATGGATAGTCCATTGTGCTGATTTGCTATAAACATGGAATTATTAAGAAAAACTTGTTTACATCGTTAATGAACCACTTCTTATTTTACGAAATATGTTTCGTTATAAATACCTCTTGTACCAGTGAAAAATATCTAATTTATGTTTATTTAAAACTTTTCTGATGTATTACTACATTTCATTTCATTATACTCTTTATATGAAGCTGATAGTGGAGATAAAAGACAAAAATTAATTGCAAAGTAAATAGGTACCTGACACTACTTCGGAAAAGTACTACTTTACAATTTTTCTTGATTTCTATGAAGACATTCCGTGCACATGCATTGTAAAGTTATTTTCTCAAACATGCAATGAAATGTTGTCATTATGTTCGTCATAATAGGCTTTAAAGTATGATGACCTCGAAATAATAGTAAACAATATTCATACGAATTTGACGGCCTAGGCCGGTAAGTAACGTGTTTTTAAAACATGGCATCGGTTTTCATGAACTGGCTAAACAGCTAAATTCTGTTTTTTTGATTGTCGTATTTTTTATTTCATTGCATATGTTTCAGAAAAGCACTATACATGCCTCGCCGTGAAATGGGCTTACCGGCTTTGTATCACTGTCCATACCTACTCAGCCGATAAGCCCATCTTTACCGGCGTCTGCAGTAATGTAATATTACTAAATGAGTCAACTAAGAATGAATATGGGTGAATCAACTTTTTTCTGTCTGTTATTTATTACCATACATTTTTCTGGTGTTATTACTTAAACCCTTTCCTTGATGGGCCCTTTTCTTGGATGGATCTACAAACATGGACTATATGCATGTTAACATAAATTAAGTAGCTTAATTTTGCATAAAACCAGCGTGACTCAGGCGACCGTGGCCATGGCAAATAACAGACAGAAAAAAATTGATTCAGCCATATATGCTGCGTGTAACATAATATTATTTTACTCTAATTTAAGCTCTACATTACAGCACTTAATGTCACATGTCAACACTATTTTCAAAGCGAACGTTGACATAATGTAAAACCACACCTATATGTCATGTCAGTGTCAGATTAAATGAACTATTTACCTTCTCCACAGATAATATGATGAGTAATGATACAACATAATATTAATATCACAGATGACTACACATAGACTCCTTAGTCAAGCATTTGATTGGCTTTTTAACTTTTAATTACACTCAATTAGCGTGAAAATAATAAAGCTTAGTTGGAGTCAGGTTTGCAACGACAATTAAGCGTTACGTTCATAAGAAAATAATACATCTATTTTTGTGAACTATCTCAAATTGATCGATCAAATATTGTTTCGAGTTATATTTTTTAAATAGTAACACTACTACGCACATAAATTTAAATATTAGATGTAATATTACCAAAAAAATCGTCGACCGTAGGTTCAATTAGGGTAAGGGACAAAATGTCGAAAATGAGTTAAGTATACAGTTTTGTTCAGAATTTTGCGCTCTTTCGAATGGTGTATATAAAAAAATTCTAGCTTTAAAAAAATGTTCCTTACCCTATTTTTTTTTAGGGTGTGTCGGATCAAAATAGCTCCAAAAAATAAAGTAACAAGAAAAAAATTCTACACAGCTACTAAAAATTAGTGTAATGTACGTAAGCAACCGAATTTAAACAAGGTAACCGGCCTTGCACTTGGGGAATGACCCTTACGCGGTTTATTTTTGATGAGAAAATAGCAAAAGTGTTATTACGCTAATAATTTTGGAATCGAAAAAAAATATTTTGCCGATACCCTAAAGTGATTACGTGGATATTGAAATAATTGTTCCTTACTTTAATTTGCTCGCACAGTAATTTATACGATGTGTGCGTTACGCTAATTTTTGTAGTACAATCGACAACACAGCTGTGGATACAGACACAGTGCTAGAAATATGTATACACACCTTTATGTCCAGGCAATAAAGTTCTGTTTACATATTTTTGCCATTTTGCCTGTGTTCACAGGTGTGTTGTTGATTGTACTTGACAGAATGAATGAATAATTTAATATACTATTGATACTTAAATACATAGACAGCCATGACCAAGGAACAAATATTTGTGATAAATAAAGACACAAATAATGCCCTCGCCGGGATTCGAACCCGAATTAGTGTAGCTTTAAAACTGGAAGTAGATTCAAAAGTGCAAAGTTTGCGTTGACTTTGACTATGTTGTACAGAGTTGCTGCTAGGAAGACTCAAGATTTTGTAGAAATCATTACACAAGTCTACGAACAAATAAAACATGGAAGCCGCATGCCATACTAAATTGCCTTTCAAAAGCGGTCCTGAATTTTAGTTGACAAATGTCACCATCTCTTCAATGCATTACGGTATTCACGGTATTGAATTTCCATGTCAACCTATAAAAACTTAAACCGCCATTTAAAATTAGTTGTGAATGGTCCTTCAAAGTTTTGATAGGCCATATTCTAGAAATAATTGTCAAAGATGTTGCGCCAAAATATGCGCGGTGTTAAGAAAAGCGCTATGTCCTGCCCATCTTGGCACATTAAACACGTTACACGTCCATGTTATATAATTATTGGTCGCAGACACAAGTGATCAAATTCAGATGTATGGAATCTATTGTGTAGAATCGCGACAATGCATGAACAAAAAATTATCCTAATTGAAGGGGTGTTCTGATTTCACCATTTATTTCCCAATGATACGCCATTTTTATTCCATATATGCTTATTAAAAATTAGAAACAATACAAGTACTTATAATATCGAAGACTTTTGAAAAATTGAAACCTAATATAAATGAATGAATAAAAAATATAAACAAAATCTGTACTAATAGGTAATAATAAAATATGAAGTAATTTCTTCCAACTCTGCCATCATTTCTCATCCAAGGCTTCCAATAACAAAGTTTATTAAGTAAATTATAAAAGGCAATTATAGTGTTTTCAACCGACTTTAAAAAAGGAGACGGTTCTCAATACGACTGTACGCGATTTTGATGTTTTTATTCGAAAGCTGATGGTCCCATTTTAATTTGGTCTAGTTCTGATAATTATAAGTCTCAATTGGCATTAAGCATGTGCATTGTGCACGACAATCGGATGAATAACTCGATACCGCGTCAACCGATTTCCATAAATCAATTTTTAACCGACTTCAGAATAAACCGAACTAGTCCCGTTGGCATCAAGGTCTGATTATGGGATCTTGGAGATATCGGTTGAAGTCGGTTTTTTTTAATGATTATTGATATCGTTTGGCGTACAGAACTCGGGATCGGGAAGAATTATTATATCCGAGACCACGTCACCCATGGTCTGATTTTTCATGGTCATGTTTTTGGGGGGCGTACATTGCGTACAAGCCATGTCACCCCCACGCATCGTGTCCTCGCAGTATATCGGTTGACCATCGCAGCGGCTGAAGCCCGAGTACCCCTCTTACTGGCAACATTGCCCCAGTTTGTCTCCCTCTGACCCGCACGCGTTATCGCAACTTGGCACACGCTTTTCAGCTTCGCTAACAACAGCCACGACGAATAGAAGAAAGAGGGTAGTCTTTAAATGTTTAAAAAGGAAAATTTTCCTTAAGGTTCAGATTTGCCTTCATCTATTCTTTTTGAGCTTACCGGTACCATAGAAAAATTAGAATATCGATAGGTATCCTAGTTCACAATCGAACTATTTCAGTCACTTTTTTATGTCTCTGGCATCTATGGGTATTATTCTCCTGCACGCTTAGAACATGATTGGTGCGACAGTATGTCGCAGCGAGATAGATTTCCCGTCTTTTACTTAGTAATTACATATGCGACATAATATTATTCTGATTTATACTAGCTAATTGAAATAACCCAAGTTATAATAATATACCAATAATAAAGATCTCTTAAAACCGTAGAAATACATTATTTTATTGTAATTTATGTTATGAATGATAAAAATGATTATCATTTGTGTTAACACTGTCAATTATTTTAAGTATGTTATATTTAACTGATAAAGATCTGTTAAAGAAGAAAAAGAACATTATTTTGGTTTATTTCTGTCATAATTATTTTAGATAATTACTGTGTGGTAAAACTATCAAACATAATAACTTACGTTTTACCTGAATACTCAAACGAGATTCTGATGATCTTGGAGATTTTGGATCGAGATCTTGGAATGAAACATAATGTTTCATTTCAAGAAAAGACTTAGCGTAGGTACAGGTTAGGGAATAAGACATTTCAAGTAAACCACACAAACAATAGGACTTGGATTTCCTATACACCTTTAGACAAAATAACTTATTTTTTTTCTTATTTTCAAAACGGATTATCCTTACACTAAAACTCACGTAGCATATTTTTACAAATACACTAACTTACATTATTTTGCTTTAATTAAAAAAAACATTAAAATACGCTTACTTTATTTTTTTGAAATGATATTGGATCTGTAAACCGAAGTCAAATTAGCGTAAGGGACATGACTAAAAATTGCTACGAGTGTAATCGACGTTAGTAATGAAACACATTAGAGTAACGGACACCAATTTTCCTTATTATTTAGTCTACGTAAATAAATACTATTTAAGCGGAAAGAGCACCAAAATATAAGAATACGTGTGAAATCGGAGCCAGAAAAGCTCAAATACAATAAAAGTTATGAGCGAATAAGCAGAAAAAAAAACTTTGTCGGGCTCTCCTGCAAAGTCGTATTTTGTCCCTTACCCTAATTGAACCTACGGTCGACGAAATATCGAAACTCCAGCCATCATCACAGTATCAGCCGCGAAAGCTTCGATATTTTTTCTTTGGTATATTACACATTATTTTTTATTTGGTATAGGCTGCAGGACACCACCGCGAGTGCAGACTTCTGGCCGAAGGGCGTTGTGTTTCGGCGGTTCAGGGGCAATCTGCCGAACCCTGCGCCGGTTCAGATGACTCGACAGAGCCACGCTGTTGTGTCACCTAAATCTACTTATTGTTTTTTTTTGTATGTACCTTTATCTGTGTATCTTTTAATTTTAGTTTCATGACGCATTGGTGTAAACTGTAATGTCGTGTAAACTTTTGTTTCAATAAATAAATAAATTATGACATCTAATATTGAAATAGGTAGACAATCTGACGGATGACGTTGTTGCCTTGGAGTATGGGTCAGCCCCTTGTCTGGGATGCTACATGTGTAGATACTCTGGCGCCGTCCCATATTCCAAGCACCCAGATTTAGTGCTGGTGCGGAGGCATCTTTAGCAGAAGACCTCAAGCATCGCAAATATGCTGCCCTCGGTAGCAGCTACATCTTTGCGGCGTTTGGGGTTGAAACTTTGGGGCCGTGGGGACCAAGTGCCCGTCGCCACTATAAGACATATACATTTCAAAGCCTTATAGATGCGTCGGGTGACCAGAGGGCTGGCCAGTAATTCGCACAAAGACTCAGCAGTCCAGCGCGGCAATGCGGCCAGCCTTCTGGGCACTCGACCCCCCCAGCAGGACCTGGAGTCAATTTTTTATTTACAATTTATGTTAATTGTGTTCTTTGAAATAAATGAAATTCATATAAATATCAACCACGCCGTCTGAGGGGAAAGGCAAAGAGCCCTTATTTCTAATACCATACATGCAAAGGTATGGTCTCATAAAAAAAATATATACGGCAATGTCTACTTTATTTCGTAGACAAGCCTTACATTGTCTAATTGGCAAGTACTCTGTTTGCTGGCATGAATATATAATCATGTATGGAGGAGTAGGTAGGTCAAGGACATACCTAATATACCTATATAAATGTTCTTTGGAATCATAATTGATTAACTACATTAACTAATTGTCGCAATCATCATACCGAATAATTACTCTTTATGTAGTTATACTCGTATACATCGTGTGTAGACGACATAAAATTCAATTAAAATTAAATTTATTGCATTTTATGTCGTCTAGGACATAAAAGTTTTTTTTTTTAAGGCTAAGTCAATCGGTCCCAACAGCCAAACAGTTAAAACATGTTGCACAATTTTACTGAGTAAGTAATAAAATAGTATAGCTGACAAAACTTATTATATTCTTGTATTTATATTACAACACTAAAATTGTATATTTTCTGTCATTAAATTTAATAAATAACATAAAATAGGTACTTATCGAAAATGTTTCGAAATGTTTGACTTGGCAGAAAACCGAGCATCTGAAACTCTGATCCCGGGTTAAAAATTAAAATAATAATTAAAACATAAGTTGGCGGGTGTTGGTTATATGAAAAATATATATCTTTCGCTTTACGACAACTTCGTTGCGTAAATTGCAGTGAAAACGTGTTTTACCTTCCTCGTAAACGCAACTTTCGTGAAAAGCAGAGTGTACAACAAGGGCATAAATGTCTATTTTTACCCTTGTCTGCTATTTTGGATACGCCCTGCCCTTGTTGTACAATCTACTATTTAAGCCATACTGAACAGTTTTTATTATGAGACCAATGCCGTACATTTTTTTTGTCCGCTTCAATCATTTTGACCATCATCATCATCATCAGCCTTTTCCCGTCCACTGAGCTGGAAATAGGCCTCTCCTATACAAGGTGCCCATGAGGAAAGGGAAAAATTGTAACAGCATATCCCTGAGACTAAAAGAAGCAAAAAATGTTAAATGAGTTTTGGACAAATCTGCAAAAAAAAATTTTTTTTGTTTTTTTTTTGATGTCTTGAATGCCTTAATATACAAAAAAAGAATTTTATTAATGAAACTATCACAAAAAAACCGGCCAAGTGCGAGTCGGACTCGCGCGCAAAGGGTTACATACCATTATCAATGTATTATTAAAAAAATACAGTTAAATCAACCTACCTCAAAAACTATAGGAGATAATTGAATCAAACCAAAAATCGTTGATAGAGTTTATTAATGTGCATAACATAAATTTTTTTTAGAATTTTATATCGCGTAGTTTAAAAAATAGAGGGGGGGGACACATTTTTCAGACTTTGAGAGCTGATATCTCGAAAACGATTTGCTTAAATAAAAATGAGATTTATAAACCTTCATATCATTTTCAAAGACCTTTCTATTAATACCCCACACGCTTATATACAACTAAAATTTTTTTTCTATCCCTCAGTTACATGTATGGAGGGCCCCCACCCCAATGGTTTTTTTTACAATTTAGTATCATAATCCTGTAGCGGTTCATACAACACATATTCTTACCAAATTTCGTTACTGTAGCATTTATAGTTTCCGAGTAAATCGGCTGTGACAGACGGACAGACGGACAGACGGACAGACGGACATGACGAATCTATAAGGGTTCCGTTTTTGCCATTTTGGCTACGGAACCCTAAAAATGAACTTTAAAGTTTTTTTTTACATTTGCTAGGTAATTAAAGATTTATTTGTTCATTTTGATGTCCGTCAATTAAGTGTGACAAAACTAAGACAACATGGTGACAAAATCGTTTCCTAAAATGCGTTTATCATAGCCTAACGGCCTAAAACGGTTTTAAGAAAAAATGAAATTTTCTCTTAAAATAGACTGAATCCAGAAAACTTCATATGACAGTTTTGACTTCAAAGATCAGGAATCCGCTGTCGATTTTTTTCCCTTTCCTCATTGGCACGTTGTATAATTATTATTATGATTCTTGTTTATTGCAAAGGCTTTATTCAGGAAATATCTAGTTTAATGATAATGACTAACCTCTACTAAAACTCCCTGTCTCCTCTCAAAGATTTTCAGCTAGTCGTTTAATTAATCTCATTAACGTATTACTTCCACAAAGCTAAGGAAAATCGTGTTAAAGTGTAGCCAAGGCAACAGAAAAGTAGGACAGCGAGATACAGCCGTTTGTTTATCTTTCACTTTGTGCACACTGAACTGGGTGTTCCTAAAGCCTATGCCTTGAGTCGAGTTATCAAACGAACGATGGCGGCCATTTTGATTTTGTTTTCTTTTTATCTGATTCACATACACATCATCAGCCTGTGATAGTCCACTGCTGAGCGTAGGCCTCTCCTATTAATTATGCGTATAGACGCATTAGGAGATAAATGCCCATCGCCGCGCTGGGCAAGCTGATTGGCGATCGCAGTAATGTGTCCACTATGATGACGCTGCTGCCCATCATCAATCTTTTATCAAATAATAGCCAGTGACACTTCAATCCCTTAGTCGACTCTTACGACACCCGCAGGAGGAGTTGGGGTGGTGACAAATGTATTCTTACTGCATCTATCATTATTTTGCACCGTGCCGTATGGTGACGATACGGCACGGTGCAAAATAATGATATAAAATACCTATCCGCTTGAAAATTATGCTTGTCTGACACCAAACTGCCGGTTTTTCCTAATGATTCATTTGGCAAATGTTTTCTATCTCATTTCTAGAGCTTTTCAGAAACTTTACGATTGTTATGATACAAACCAAACCAAAACAATGATCTTTCATGTAATTTTCTCGTGTTGGTTGATTTTACTACTCTCACAAATTAGCGTTGCAACTAGAAATGAAATATTTACAATATTACGAAGTCACACGGTGCTTATTTTATTAACTATAATAAAATCGAAAGAATAATAAACGAAACCCACGACCAAGTTGTGGTAGGTAGTACAAGTAAATAAAAAAAATAGGATCACGCCAGTTGTGCTACGAAAGTTAGTGTTGGCCCACCTCGCGGGCCAAGCTCTGGGGAATCCTTGGGCTGCTTTTAAGTGATAACTCGTAACGTATTCATCATCATCATCATTATCATCAGCCAATTGACGTCCACTGCTGGACATAGGCCTCCCCCAGAGAGTTCCACAAAGATCGGTCGTGAGCTGTCCGCATCCATTGGACACCCGCAACCTTTACCAGGTCGTCGCTCCATCTTGTGGGGGGCCTTCCCACGCTGCGCCGTCCAGTGCGTGGTCGCCACTCGAGAACACGCCGACCCCACCAGTCATCGGTCCTCCGGGCAATATGGCCAGCCCACTGCCACTTCAACCTGGCGATTCTTCGCGCTATGTCAGTCACTTTCGTTCTTCTGCGGATCTCGTCATTCCTGATGCGATCTCGCAGAGAAACCCCGAGCATTGCCCTCTCCATCGCTCGTTGAGTGACTCTGAGCCTCCTAATGAGTCCCAGAGTGAACGACCACGTTTCAGACCCGTATTCGTATAGTTTTAATTAAAGACTGTTAGCATTGGTTACCTATAATTAGATAAACATCAACCACGGATGTAAGTACATATACTCGTAATTAAGAGAATGTAAGATGCAAAAAATAAAAGAAAACAAGTGACAAAAACAGTCTCCAGCGTCGCTTGACATTCTTAAAAAGTAGTCTACCACAGACAACAGAAATCGGCTCTACGCGCTAACATTAGTTACACTAATTATAGTGTGTATTATACTCTGGTCAACAACCTTTATTAGTAGAAAAAGGCAAATAATAACAAAAATGAAAGCACGTATTGTTAAGCGCTCATAGAAAATTTGAATTTGTCGTCTTTTTCACTGTCAAAAA
>JALPQI010028141.1:0-10779 GCA_025490895.1 Thaumatotibia leucotreta | reverse complement strand
GATTTCGCGCATAAAAACGGTGTGATTATAAAATTTTATTTAACATTATTGTATTATACACACCAGAGCATACTTTATGAAACAGAAATATGGCTATATAATTAAAGTTTATTTTTCAAGTTACTACAGGAGGATGGACATAGTGATCAAAAAATCGCCTATGCGCTGCCTACCCTGAGGACTTAGATGGATTGCCTCTATCTATGCCAGTAATTATACCGGCTATCTCACCCCAAAACCGAAACACAGCAGTACAAACACTGCTATTTAGCGGCAGGTTAACGGGTAAGACGGTGGTAGCTATCCGGGCGGACCCTGTACGAGTTCCTATCACCAGCAATTTTAATGGGACTTAATCCAAAACGTCAGGATAATATTAAACGTAAGTTTATCGATTAAGTCCCGTTTGTCACTAAATTATTAAAAAAAATGTTCGAAGTGTAATTTATTTACAAACACTTATTTTCTGTAATAAATTGCAAAGTTCTCATGGGAACGTAAAATAACTTCATTCGCAAATTAACTCCCTTAAGTACTTAAATATGTAAGTTAATGAGAAAACGAGATTGCATTTTTCATCGTGCTATAGTAGATTAAAATGTAATTCATCACCTTTGAAGCATATTTTGGAACATTAAAATTATTTCGATATCTAGTTTATTTGATATTTTAAGATCTAGTTAGGTACTAAGGTCTTTTTAGGTAAGTATTTTTATGTTTTCTATTTCGATTATTAGTTTTTATTTTAGATAAGAATTCTTTATGTGTGTGTTTATTTGATATACGTAATTTAAAGGCAATTATAACATTTACCTGCATTACAAGCTTTTTCCACGAGGTAAATTCTCCATTTGTAATTACCAACTATTACTTATTTATTCCTCTAAAACCAGGAATTTAAGAAAATATAAGTCTCTTTTTGTCAACATAGGGACTCTTTATTTTAGGAGTGTTTGGAAACGCATTTAGAAGCCTATTTTCGTAGTTTTTTTAGACTTCTAGTTTTGATAATAAAAATGAAAAATAACATACAATCGAATTGAGTACCTTTTTTTGAATTCAATTGAAAAGCACAGCATATCGACATGAGCGTGGTAAAAGTAAATTTACTGTAAAAATGCTATACTATCAATATAATATACACATAATTTAACTAAGGAGGTAGCAGGGGATCGCATTTGTATAGAAAAAGGCAGCTTCTATTTCCTCTTAGGGTAAGCGGTCAAATTGCTTGAGATTCATACATTCAAGGCTATAAATATCCAACGTGTTTATACACATAAATAAAACATGAAATACACTAAGCGCACCAAAAACAGTCTAAAAATAGCGAGGGTTCAACATTTTTCCAATGAAGGACTTAAGGTTAAAGAACTTTTTCCTAACAATATTTAAACCAAAGTCATTTACATTGATTTTGGAATTTATAAGGTAGAAGCACCAGTGCATAACATGTGTACAGAGAATATTTATTTATTTGAATCACGATATTTTGCTCATATATAAATCTACATAAAATATTATCATGCGTTTTGGGAGAGGAGTTTGAAAGTTTTGTTAAATAGTATTTATTTATTTTAAAGGATGACAATATCGAAATTTCTCAAAAATGCTAATTTTATTAGTCAACTCCATTGTATGAGTAAGTGTCAGGTGCGTTTACTGGCAGTCCCAATAGATGGCACCTCAGTACAGTTTGAATATCACATATTGGGACATTGAAAATATTAACACTCAGTCCTAATAAATGTCAGCCTGTATTAAAATTATGCAATTAATTGAGATATAAGCTAATTTTTAGTTAAATTTGCGATATAAAGCATTAAAGACACATACATAGTAGATTTTATCTTATCGATGGCAACTCAAGCTATGATGACGTGTATAATATTGGTACAGCATCGGGTACTAGTACTTCGACCTTACTGACATAAATGTAACTTAACGGTTAAAGTGCTGAGTCACTATCGACTGAGATACGGAGGCTATCAAACAAGTATCTCCAAATAAGTATTACTTTTCCATATTATTGGCAATGTGGTGACGGTAGTAAAATAGTTATTTATTATACAAGGGGGCAAAGTTGTTGTTTAACTATCGTGCCAATATTGAGACCTGAGCTAGCGAAAGATGCCAAAATTGAACCACGAGCGTAGCGAGTGGTTCAAAAACTGGAATCTTGAGCATTGCGAAGGTCTCAAGGCACGAGAGTTGAACAAACTTTGCCGCCAAGTGTAATACAACTTTTTTCCCCTCACTATCGCGAGGAAATATGATTACAAATCTCATCCAAATGTAAATTAACTTAAAGAAACCATTTAAAACTCAATGTCGAAACGTATCGTAGAATAGAGTTACTTCTGGAACTTAAATATAGCCAATGGCTTACAAAGTCACCCATGAGACCGACCAATTTAACATGTGAGCTCCGATTGCGCATGTTTACTACGGTCATACAGATCCACTTATACTAGGCAGTAGGGGGCTATAGGAATTAGAGCAATGTCAAATTACTTTATTCACAAGTGTGTAAAAAGCGTTTTTACCCGCTCGTATTAAACGATAAACGAGCGCTTTACGAGCTAGTGAGGGGAAAATACATTTATCACCACCCCAACTCTTCCGACAGGTGTCGTAAGAACCGACTAAGGGATTGAAGTGTCACTGACTATTCTTTGATAGCATATTGATAATGGGCAGCAGCGTCATCATAGTGGACACATTACTGCGATCGCCAATCCGCTTGCATTTACCTCCTAATGCGTCTATACACATAGTTAATAGGAGAGGCCTACGTCCAGCAGTGGACTGAGATAGGCTGATGATGTATTATTTAACAGCTGGAGCCGACATACGTAATCCATTATTCAGATAGCATCACTTTGGCAGTTCGCTGACGGAACCCTTCGTTACTTGCCAAGTTTAATGAAACTGTGTTAAGTTTGAGGGGACTACTGTAGATATCGAATGTCGAAAATTTCGAGGATACTCCTCCTCAAGGATATCCTACTATACAAAATATCTGCACAGGAAAAAATACAAAAGGTAATGATATTGGGTGGTCGTTTTTGAGACCTATAAGGGATTTATTGAGCTTACTAATGTATCGTATTGAGTGAGATTGCTCCAGCGTATTTATTTATTTTTCGTCACACTTGCTGTCTTAGCGCGCCATTAATTGCATGCGTAGCGGGAGTAATAGAAAAGTGAAATTCCCTAGGGAGTAATCGAAATGTCAGTAGGTCATTTAATTATATTTTATCTTAAAACTGTTTTTTTTGTCCGCAAGTGTGATGACAAACATTGTATGCATCACGGTCGGTAAGCGGAATATTAACTCGAATCATTAAAAGCCCTCCGCCTACGACATCGGGCTTCTAACACTTTCATTAGTAATTCCGTACTTACCTCCCTTGATGCACAATGTACTATTTTGTCGCACGATATAGATGCGTCCTACGAAAAAGTCCACCGATGTCCCGTACGCAAACGGTTTTTCTCAAACTTGTGGGTTTATCGAAGTTCTCTTACGTGACTAGAGGATTCAAAAATCTCTTAATTGAGCTTACCGTGGGATTATATCGTATTGAGTAAAATTCTTCCAGGCTATTTATTTATTTTGTTAAGAGTTATTAATTCAATAATTCATTTAATGTCCAAACAATTGTGACTCGTAGCTGAAGTAATCAAATTTGCCTTAAAAACTTATTTGAAAGGAACAAATTATAATTTAATACATTTTATCACTCAGCTTAGGGGATTAGATTAAGGTGATTCGCTTAAAACTTTTTAATTTGTTAAAGAAAAGGTAAGATTTAAAGTTTACAGACAATCCAATACTGGGAATGATTTGAATTTACAAAAACTGATTTATTTCACTTTTTAAAAAAGTCAGAAAAAAAACCTGTCTAATACATCATCAGGCCTAGCAAAGGATATGCGAAAAGCAATAAAAGTATTAAAATGACAGATCCTACCAAACAATAATCAGGTGACTGTAATGTATGGAAATCGTCACGTGATAATTCGTTCGAACCTGTCATTTTAATACGTTTATTACTTATCGATTATCGCATTGTCGGTTCAGAAAATGAAGGCATGTGAATATGTGAACGTATCTTACTGCGAGATGCCTTTATTTTCCGCACATAGTCTACACTTTGCGATGGCGTCTTGGCACCGCCTGGCCTACTACTGAGAATTTTCACGAAATTCATTAATTTCGGGGATTTTTCTCTGTCAATTCGAAATTTGCGGATTTAGAAGTTTAGGATAGGGACCCCTCTGCTGATGCTGGGTACATTCATCATATCATCAGCCGAAAGACTTCCACTGCTGAACATAGGCCTCCCCCAAAGATTGCCATAACAACCTGTCCTGCGCTACCCGCATCCAGCGGACTCCTACGACTACTCCTAAGAACTACACAACCAATATACAAAAGAAATTAATGACAATATCAGTTTTGATTACTTGGCCGAGTACATGGTATTTTTGTAAGTGTATGAATGGTTTTTCTTTCTAAAATCGACGATATGTTTCCTAAGACAAGATCTAGCTATCTGTTATGGTTTCCAAAACCTCAATTTGGATTGATCATACGGTGGGTAGTTCTATGCGATTATTCCGTCGCACAAATCAAGTCATTACCATTCCCAAATTATTGACGAACTGCGTATAAAATAATGAAGTCATTTTCGATTATCTTGTAGCAAACGCATGTTTGTCTGCTATTCTGGCATAATACTGTCATTTGCTTTTATAAAACGGAAAATAAAGTGGTGGTGGTAATGAACAATAAAAACGCGTAAAAAAATCGCATACAAACCACTGTACTGTTTTATACTAACTAAGTAATGATATGTATTAGGACATTAGTATTCACTTTCAATTCCCTAACAAGGCTACGTGATTTGTTTAACAAAACACTGGAACCTTTAGTATTTTAATCACACCCGAGCTACTTACGAACCCAATTAAAAGCGTTCCTTTATACGCGAAAATTTATTCCTCGCCCTAAACAAAATCCCATTTAAATGTACGAAACTAAAACTTTCGGGCACATTTAAATTTAAAATATTGAGGACCTTTTGTGGGATAAGACAAATACGGTTGGGGGTTACACCGCATGGGTATGGTATTTATTTAAGCTGTTTACGTGATGCGGTAACTATATACATTAATTATTTTGGGTGTATTTTTTTAAGTGACGACGGTAGACAACTGAGCAGAGCTCTCAGTCCACCTGATAGAAATCAGGAACTGAGGACATAGTGACCAAAAATTCACCTATGCGCTGCCTACCCTGAGGACTTAGATGGATTGCCTCTATCTATGCCAGTAAATACATCGGCTATCTTAACCCCAAATCGAAACAAAGCAGTGCAAACACTGCTATTTAGCGGCAGGTTAACGGGTAAGACAGTGGTAGCTATCCGGGAGGACCCTGCACGAGGTCCTACCACCAGCAAGGGATTTAATTTGGATTGCAGAATAAATATTTATTTGAGCGTATAGTAAGTTCACCATAATTATAATAATGTTATAGTAAAACCAACATTTTACTCACAAAATGATTTCCATTTACGTAATAAAAAATAATTAAGCAGCAGTTTTTATTTAACTGCGATAGATTATATGTACTTTGCTTTACTGCTTAACGCTTGCAAAAAGATTGTGCATTGTTAAGGGATGATATACGGTACTTAAACGTAGTCGCTTACAATGGACCTTATAAGAAGGCCCAAAGTCACTCCAAGGGCAATGGAGAGGGCTATGCTGGAAGTCTCTCTACGAGATCGGATTAGAAATGAAACCATCAGCAGTAGAACCAAAATAATCGATGTAGGTCTCCGAATAGCTAAACTGAAGTGGCAGTAGGCGGGGCACATTGCGCATAGAACCGATGGCCGCTGGGGCAGAAAGGTTCTCGGGTGGCGGCCATGTACCGGAAGGCTCAGTGTGAGTAGGCAAGGTGGACTGATGACCTGGTGAAGGTCGCAGGAGTCCGCTGGACGTGGGTGGCACAGGACCGGTCATTGTGGCAATCTTTGGGGGAGGCCTATATTCAGGAGCGGACGTCTTTCACCTGATATGATGATGATGATGATAAGGTTTTTGAACTTCAAACATATGGAAAAATTACAATCGACCTTTAACAAGTTTTTTTTCTGTCTTTATTTCTTTTTGCGCAATATCGTTGGTTAATACTCGTATAGAATTAGGCTTAGCACATTACGCAGTAACTAGGCACATTTTACCTTTCACAAAAGTATTTTTATTATAATTCTAACCAATGTTTACGACCCTTTACCCGTATCGTGGTTTCGTTAAAAGGTTTTCGATATTTATTTGTTTAGTACAGTATTAAAATGTTTGCTAATAAAATAATGGATTTCAAGAAAAATATGTGTTATTTTGTACAGAAATGTTCAGTTTAGGTACCAGCTGGTACAAACATTGAAACATTTTTGAATGCTTTACTTAATGGAATTTAAATGCCAATGGTATTCTGAAACGATCTAACAGCAGGATCCAATTTATATAACAGTTCTTTTATTGATAGTTTAAAGGTCGTTTACATCATTATCATCATCATTTTGATTAATGATGACGTCGACCTTTAAAATATTGGGAATAAATATTTTTTGAAGCTTTAAAGGTCATCGTTGGTTCGGTATTGCTACGAGCTATCGTCCATTTCGTAATTGAGCGGATTTTTATTTTATTGTAGTATTATAAAATTTTCCATATTTGGACTTTTTAACATTTTTTCTACACAGATCTTTCGATCCTGATAAAAATAAAAAAGTGTAAAAAAACCATTGAGTTAATATTTTTCATACACTCTCTTCGACCGTAACTCAGTGGAAGACAAAAAAAAAATGGAACTCTTGGGACACTTTTTTTCTACTAATGAGGATCGAAAAAACTCGCGATTCTGAGTTAAAAAAATATGAAAATATCCAAATTTGGAAAAGTTGAAAAAACAACAAAATAAAAATCCACCCAATTTAGCTTTCCGAGGAAGTACGAGTATTCAGTAAAACTGCTGAGTACCCATTTAAGTGTAGATGAAAATGCGACTCAGAAACCTGCCATGTAATGAAACTTTCTCAAACTTCAACGAGATAATTAAGTTGCCAAATGCTAATGACTTAAACTTCCAAGTTCATGACAGTTGCAAAAGTAAAATGACAATACTTTGACTTTCCTCTTTGGGACAAGTTGTTCAAAATTGAGAATTACGTCCAAAGTTCTAAACAGTACAACAAAATTAACTCATGAGACAAGGACTTGCCTTGTTCTAAGAATTTTCCACACTAAACGATAGCATTTGCGTAAATTTCTTTCTTTGCATTTCACTCCTTGCACATTAGTCTGAGCAGGATGCTGACAGGATGTTTATTTAGTCACCTGCAATAATTAACGTGGTCATACACAGAACATTTTACCATTGGATCATCCCTGAAGTCGCACTGTTTATTCCCAAACACTTTATGAGTAAAATTTGCTCATTTATCATAATCGTGCCACCGACTAAGCTGTTGCCTATCCGCCGGTGGTCTCGGAGGCAGTCTAAGCCAAATCCCGGGTGCGAGGTTGCTCGGTAAAACACTCGAAAATTATCGATAGAAAATTTTAGGTCCTGATATGCGAGTAAAAATGTGACATCCACAAAAAACATGGAAGTGAACTGACTCATACTTTTTTAGAGAGAACTGACATTTGATCCAAGCAGGGCATCTGACTCTTTATTAAGTCTTTTTTTACAATTTAGAAACCCTCAAATCTTAAAACATTTTGCATAGCTTCACGCATTTCTAAACTCCATTGTCTCCCAGAATCAATCTAAGATTAAGTCAATAAACAAACGGTTCGACAGTTTCCGTAATTAAATTTCGCATTTCCATCAACCGCTTGAAGGCTTCTAAAGTTTCTATAAAAATTGCTTATTGAATACAACTGTCTCAATATTGAGTATATTGTGCAAAATTTGAATTTTGTTTGGAGCAAAATTGGAATACTTCGTCAAGGAAATTGATTTCTCCCCGCTTTAACCCTACCAGTTTGGGGCAAGCCACGATTTCTTAATGTGATTCAATTTTTCAAAGAAAAAATTGAAAATTTGTGGAAGATGACCAAATGGTCATCATTAAGCCAACATTACCTTTAAATCTTTTATCCTAAAATCGCACTCTTTTTTAGTGTTCCGTAGCCAGAATGGCAAAAACGGAACCCTTATAGATTCGTCATGTCCGTCTGTCCGTCTGTCACAGCCAATTTACTCGGAAACTATAAATGCTACAGTAACGAAATTTGGTAAGGGTATGTGTTGTATGAACCGCTACAGGATTATGATACTAAATTGTAAAAAAACCATTGGGGTGGGGGCCCTCCATACATGTAACTGGGGGATAAAAAAAATTTTTTAGTTGTATATAAGCGTGTGGGGATATTAATAGAAAGGTCTTTGAAAATGATATGAAGGTTTATATATTTCATTTTTATTTAAGCAAATCATTTTCGAGATATCAGCTCTCAAAGTATGAAAAATGTGTCCCCCCCCTTTATTTTTTAAACTACGCGATATAAAATTCTAAAAAAAATATATGTTATGCACATTAATAAACTCTATCAACGATTTTTGGTTTGATTAAATTACCTCCTATAGTTTTAGAAGTAGGTTGATTTAACTGTATTTTTTTTATAATAAATTGATAATGGTACGGAACCCTTTGCGCGCGAGTCCGACTCGCACTTGGCCGGTTTTTTTTTAATTGAAGAATTAACTCTGTAGGACTTTGTTTTGCCGATAGAATATAAGATGGTGTGAGGAGTGAAGTCCAAGGCAAGACCTCAAATTATTTAACTTTTCTATCCAGCATCTTTGTCTCCAATAAGGTATTGGATAAAATAAATTTAGTTACCTTGTGAATTAAGCTCCGTCGCAGCTTTCGCGAGATCCCTCGTCGCTACAGCTGACGAACAGCTCGGTCTCCAACCACTTGGTGGCTGACCACTCGAAGACCTCTTGTTAGATCCCCCAGAACAGTATCCTGAACTTGCTGTATCGCAGCTCACGTTCACAGACTTCCTCGGACTCGCTTCTTTACTCGTACATACGTCCCCAACTGTCATCACTGCCTCCCCGAACTCCGTCTCTTCTGGACATTCAGTAAACGTACTGTAGTTAGGACTTATGTCTGACGGACGTCTATCTGGATGGAGGTAGTGAGAATGGTGCGCTGCGTGCGATGTATGCCTTAAGTGTACTGAATTTAAAAGTATATTCGATGATGTCCGCGTCAGCGCTTCCCTCTGTCGAATCGCTTCTCTGAAGATCCTACAATACATTGATATCATCACTAAACTTGGTATCCAGAATGAAATGCTCGAAGATACCATAGCGTACACCATGTTTGCTTTAAATATACACACATCTGGATTCGCTCTTCTATATTGTCGGTCTTGCTCTGTTGTGTACCAGCCCATGAATATTGGGACGAAGCTAATCAAAGCCGGCCACACCCAGACGTTAGCCAACATGAAACAGACTGTTCTATGCGTCATTGTAACTGGATATTCCAGAGGTCTCACTATAGCGTAGTAACGGTCTACTGATATGCAGCATAGATGCAATATGGAAGCGGTGGAGAAGTAAACGTCGAACGAGTTAAACATATCACAGACTAAAGGTCCGAACAGCCAGACACCAGTGAGCTCAGCGCTTGCGTTGAACGTCATCGCGCAGAGCGCAACAAGCATGTCAGCGACGGCCAAGCTGACGACGTAGTAGTTCGTGAGCACTCGGAGTTTCCTGTGGCGGTGGACTGATATGATGACGAGGGCGTTGCCGAAGAGAGCGCCGAGGATGTTGGTCGTGAAGATGATGGCCTTGAGGATGAGTATGAGGGTGAGGTGCCAGTTGTGGTCGGGCGCGGCGGGCGGAGCCAGCGTCGAGTGGAGCTCGTGGAGAAACGCTGGCTCTGTGCCGCGCCCGCGCAAGTCTACCTCGCTGCGCAGCGCGCCATCTGTGGAGAGAGAGAAGCAGTGTAAGCATAATATTTAATAAACGAGACTTCGCTTCGTATATACTAGCGACGAGAAGGCGTGTCACTTCACTACAGCGCCGAACAGCCCACAATGTAAAGGTGTACGCTTCATCGCGGTTATTCTATTTTAAAATACTGTGTGATTGCCCTGTAAAGTATTGAGTAAAGTGGCTGTGTCAAAAAAGTGTTTGTATTATATTGATGATTATAATATTTACGAAAATGTATATCATTGATATATTAAAAAACATGATTTTGTAATTGATTCGGAAATCACTGCATAGTACTAAAACCAATCACTGGTGGCAATATTCAGTTATATAAAGAAAACAACTGTACTCTGTGGCGTCCTTATTTAATTTAATTTAATTGATGGTGTGCTCGAGTGGAGACCACGGCTAGGCAATTGCAACGTAGGACGTCCACCCACAAGATGGACAGACGGCCTTATGAAGGTCGCCGGGACACGCTGGATGCAGGTCGCATCTAACCGGTACATGTGGAGGTCCTATTTCAGCAGTGGACGTCTTATGGCTGAGATTATGATGATGATGATGATGGTGTCCAGTTTTCATCTGTGGAATCTCAGCTTAGACCGCTAACAATAAGTGAAACAATTAATAGTGTCAAAAACATATGGCTTTAACGACTAATCGTGTTGATTTGTTAACCCGAGATTGCGCAAATGTGACTGGATAAGATTAAATTTGAATTTCCATTAAAG
>JALPQI010028138.1:0-13091 GCA_025490895.1 Thaumatotibia leucotreta | reverse complement strand
GTTGTATAATGGAGCAAATGTCAAACTTCATTGTTGCCTGAACGGAATAGTGATGTTACTGCTGTTGCTGCAATTTACCGATACGTCAATCGAAATAAATAAGTAAACCTTTTTTTATGGAGGTACGAATAATTGCTATAATAGTAGGTACGCACATATTTTCTAAAAGTTTGTCATGGTTTCGACAGGTCCTCGCGAGCCCGTGTGCCCGGTGGATATACGCGGCTTTACAGACTGTGTGGAACTTGACAACCAGATAAATGTCATAATTGTTATTCAATTCAATGTATTTATTCACATAAGCTAGTATTAACACCAAATCACTTACTAGTTACATCATAAAAATAAATAAAAAAATTAAAATTATGTTAAAATAATAGTAAGCACATAATAATTACAAATTCAATTATAAAATCACGTATAATTTTATTTTTCGTAGAATAATAATTTATATACCACTACGTTATTTATCACCTAGATGTGCTCTGATTTTAATAAATGGTTTTTAGTGAGTTTATATACTGTATTTACGGCATTTCTCTATTTGGCATATCTACATTGCAGTCTGAGCTAGCAGCACGCAAGTTTGCCAACGTGGGTTGGGAGTGGTTTGCTATGAATTTTTGCTTATAGAGGTCACGTCCTATCCGTCCTATAAAACATCTTACCTAAATGCGACTTTACGTCATTATGAGGTCTCCGGCTCCAAAGTTTCGCTGCCTGCTAATGATTCTAAGTAAGATTACCAAAACACTTTTTTAATTCGGATTACCTAACACTTTTTTAATTAAACTTTTTCAATGGCAAGTACCAGGGTCGCGTTTTATAAAGTAACAATTTACAATTTCGCTGTTTGCCTCTCTTTCTAGCTAATATGTGCGTGCGATAGAGAGGCAAACAGCGAAATTGTAATTTGTAACTTTATAAAACGCGACCCAGATCTAACGCCCTTTCGCACTTGACTGAAAATTTTACGACGGTAAAATCGAGCGTTTCACTACACTATTGTGAGCTGTCAAAAACGACTTCTTACGATGCCTCTACTTTAAAGTGCGAAAGGGCGTTAGATCTGGTACTTGCCATTAAAAAAATTTAATTAAAAAAGTGTTAGGTATCCGAACTAAAAAAGTGTTTGGTAATCTTACTTAGAATCATTAGCAGGCAGCGAAACTTTGGTGCCGGTGACGTCATAATGACGTAAAATCGCATTTAGGTATGATGTTTTATAGGACGGATAGGACGTGACCTATAGAGGAAATAGCATCCACAACCTCTGTTAGCGAGAGATAGTAACTAGTGTCAAAACCAGTGTCAAAATTAAAAATCAAGGTCAACAATTAATAGCAGTAGGTAATCGGTGTCCAAATGTAATGCCAGGTCAAATAGTATCGGAGTCTGATATATATATAGTCCTCCTCATCGTTTTCGATGACGGCGACCCCAAATAAACTCTATGGACGTTGTCTACTGTGAGCCCTGATATGGCTGGCTAGGCCGAACTTTGTTTTAAATACTCTCCTGCAATCAGAGCAATAGAGCTGACCAGCTGCATTATATGTGTACGCGTAGGAGGGCTTAGGTCTTTCCTTACGTAGTTGTCTTTTAACGTCTAAGGAGATCAGGGCGGTTTTCTTCGAAATCATTGACGCTGTTAAAGACCGTAGAGCGCCAAGATGACCGTTTCACTGCAAGCTCCTCCCAGCGATCAGTGTCGATAGCACAGGCATTCAGATGTCGTTTGAGTACGTCCTTATAGCGCAGATGTTGACCGCCATGCTTCCGTTTACCTGCCGCCAACTCAGAGTAGAGTAAAGCTTTAGGCAAACGGCGGTCATCCATTCGTAGGACATGCCCACACCACCTGAGCTGCCTCTGCATCAGCATAGCCTCCATACCATGCATTCCGGAACGGACGTAGGACCTCAGAGTTAGGTACACGGTCCTGCCACTTGATCCCAAGTACAGACCGCAGGACACCTTAAGTGGTATGTGTCTAGTTTTTTTGACGTCTGTTTTGTAGAGGCACCATGTCTCCGCTCCATACAAAAGGACAGGGAATGATTAGCGCCTTGTAGACACTAATTTTTGTCTCGAGCTTTAAATCATGGGGACCTCCAGACACGGTCTGTGAGTCCGTCCGAAATTAGCAGCGGCATTGGCAATACGTGAAGGTATCTCCGAAGCTAAGGTATTATCTCGTCGGATAGTACTTCCGAGATATTTGAAGTGCGGAACCTCACCCAGTAGTTTCCCATCCAGATTGAGTGCCGCAGGATCGGCCTCACTTCCTCTTGGTGGTTGCTTGAGGACTTGTGTCTTAGAAGCACTTATAACCAGCCCAAAACGTTGACATGAGCGACGTAGTTCGTCAACATAGCTTTGGAGATCAGCCATGCTATCGGACATAAGGCATACATCATCCGCGTAAAGTATCTCCAATATAGACATCTTTTGAACCTTTGATTTGGCTCTAAATCTTGAGATGTCAAAAACACCTCTATCGGTTCTAACATTCAATAGAATATTGTTACGCGAATACTGCAGCGCGTCTTTCATGACCGCTGAAAAATATATGGCAAAAAGCGTGGGTGGCCAGAACACATCCCTGCTTTACACCACTCGTGACTTGGAACTCCTCGGATAGAATCGTTTTTCGTGCTGAACCTGGGCTCTCATCCCAATGTGGAATTGTCGAATCAGGTTAACGAACTTCTTGGACAACCAATTTTCCCAAGAACAAGCCAAAGGGCTTCACGTGGAACTCTATCGAATGCTTTTTCTAAGTCCACGAAGCACATGTAGAGAGGCCATTGGTGTTCAAAGCTTTTTTTCTTGGAGTTGCCTTACGACAGAAATGGCGTCAATGGTTCCCCTACTAGGGCGGAATCCGCATTAAACTCTCTGGAAGATATTTTTCGGCTAACTCACTTAAGCGGGTGTTAATGAGTGTGAGCAAGAATTTTCTCTGCACAAGAGAGAAGCGAAATTCCTCTATAAGAGCTGCAGTCGGAGACATCTCCCTTCCCTTTGTACAGCTTGCAGATAACCGCATCTCTCCAGGCCTGTGGCACTTGTTCCGTATCCCACACTTTTAATACGAGATGGTACAGTCTGCTGATAATTTGTTTTCCACTGTATTTGTAAATTTCAGCTGGTAGTTGGTCCATCCCGGGGGTCTTCGCATTTTTAAGACGCTGTACTGCTGCCGCAAACTCTTCATAAGTTGGCTGGTCATCCAGTTGTTGACAGGACAGGGAGCTCTTCAAGCGTGTTTATATAAGTCAAGTCAGCACTGAGCGCATCAGGGATTCAAAACATCATTAAAATATTCTGCCCAACGCTTCAATACGGCACTTTTATCGGTAACTCGGACCGACTTGTCTTTTGAGTACAGTGGAGCCGTTTTTTCGGACTCGAGGACCGAAAATGGCCTTGGACTCCTTCGAAAAACTTCCCTGTCTGGTGAGTGTCAGCACAGTGTTGTAGTTCAGCAGCTTTGTCTTTCCACCACTTGTCCCTTTAATTCGCGGACTTTAGGACCTGAGCCCGTTGTGTGCTCTCTTTTTGTCACTCGCAACTGCTGTCCTTGAGTTTAGTTCATGCCTATACTTTTCCACGAGCATTCTAATTTCGTTATCTGCTGAATCAAACCAATCTTGGTGTCTTTTTTGTGGCTTACCAATGGTATCTAAAGCACAGGCATGAAGGTTTTGCGAGAGGCATTGCCACTCATCATCTGTGGTAGTAAACTCAGTTGGCAGGGCGAGGTCAGAAAATGCTGAGTCCAACTTACAACCTAGTTCCTTCGATGTAATGAGTTGCGAAAAGGGCAACTTTTGGAGGGATCTTGTGTGGGTTTCGCCGTGGAGCTTTAATCTTTAGCTGCATCTTTGATCTGATGAGACGATGGTCAGTCCAGCCCAGTGCCCCACGCATTGCTCTCGTTATAAGAACATCGCACAGGACTTGCCGGCGGACAATTGACGTAATCTAAAAGATGCCAATGTTTAGATCGAGGGTGCATCCATGAGGTCTTGTATTTATCGGCAAGGCGAAAAAATGTGTTGGTGATACTTAGGCCGAATTCAGCACACAACGACAGAAGTCTTGATCCGTTATCGTTACAATTTCCAATGCCATGCTTGCCAAGAACACCGTTCCAAAGATCAAAATCGGCGCCGACACGGGGCATTCAAATCTCCCAATAATACGATCTTGTCGTGTCTTGGAACAATCTCAAGAATTAGGCGGAGTTGTTCGTAAAAAGTCTCCTTGTCCTCTTCCGGTGACGGCAGCGTAGGTGCGTAGGCACTTATTATGTGGGCGTGTTTGTTATTTCCTATCGGCAGGCGGAGGGTCATAAGACGATCATTGACACCCTTTGGCAGTTCACTTAGATCTTTAGCTAAGCCATTCCGAATAGCAAAGCCCACGCCGTTACCCGCTCTTTCGCCAGCAGGGACGCCCGCTCCCAGTAGTACGTGTAGCCGCCAAGCCGTTCACATAACTCTCCGCATTCACTCAGGTGGGTTTCGCTTATTGCAGCTATATCGACTTTGTATTTGGCCAACTCTCTAGCAATGAGAGCAGTTTTCCTCTCCGGACATAAGTTGCGTTCACTGTCCATGTAAAGTTCGCACGTTCCAGGTGGCCATGCACAGCTGTTTCTTAATTCCTAATCTTTGTTTACTTTTATTTTTATTTCGACCGCATTTGTCGATGCCCAAACGCCCGCGGTTAGGCACTTAGGAAGTGGGAGAAGCGGACTATTTTTGGGGCCACCTTTTCTAGGCCCCTCCTCCATGCAGAGGAAAGCAGAGCGATCCTAAATAGGGCTGCTTTGTCGCCAGTCGTGCTGCCGAACTCAGAGTCCCGCCTCGGTCGACTCCGGGAGCGACCACTCTCTCCTGGCCGCCTACGTGCAGGGAGTCAGCTAAGGCCTCGGTACATCGATACCTCAGCCCCACCGCCAACAACCCCATCGCCGCAGGACTTTAATAAACTCAGATCCAGAAAGAATAGCCAAGGTCATCTGCGCGTGAATTTGTTTATAGTGGACAAGCGGTTGCGCGGGTGCAAGCCCACTTCACTCGTCTCCTACCTCTGAGGTCCAATGGACCGGGAAACCGGTACGATCGGCAGAGGTCGAGATGCAGCGGAGAGGCCGCAGATCACTGAATAGATTCTGACGAGCGCCCTTAAGGTTCTCCGCGTTACCTGGCTACATAAATGTCCGGGGAAAATAGGTCCACATTGATGTAGACTTCCAATTACGGGAATCGTCCGATAACTACATCACTGATGTTCGTAGATGTAGTCCCCTTCCTTAGGTTTTAGCCCACGAAAGTGGTTGCCCGGAGTGTGGCCGCTGTGACTACAGCTTCTAGGAGCCACTAAGGATGAGATTGTAGAGGTCAATTTTGATTCAGGACACTCCACTACACTCCAACAATTACGTCTGATATACAATATACGTAGGTAGTTTCACTTGGTAGTAATGTCAATGCAGAACTGGCAGTGGTTGAGACCATGAGCTTGGACGCGAGTTTGCTAGCCTGCAGCGATCCACTCTCCAACCCACGTTGGTAAACTTGCGTGCTAGCTCAGAGGGCAATGTAGGGTATGCCAAATAGAGAAATGCTGTATATACAGTATATAAAGTCACTAAAACCATTTATTAAAATCAGAGCACATCTATGTGGTACATAAATTATTATTCTACGAAAAATAAAATTATACGTGATTTTATAACAATTTTTGACATTTATCTGGTTGTCAAGTTCAACACAGTCTGTAAAGCCGCGTATCCACCGGGCACAACGTGGTTCGCGAGGACCTGTCAAAACCATAACAAACTTTTAGAAAATATGTGGCGTACCTACTATTATAGCAATTATTCGTACCTCCATAAAAAAGGTTTACTTATTTATTTCGATTGACGTATCGGTAAATTGCAGCAACAGTAGTAACATCACTATTCCGTACAGGCAACAATGAAGTTTGACATTTGCTCCATTATACTAACTGTCAACATTTACAGAACTTCATGTGCAAACAAACGTCAAAAACGACTTCTTACGATGCCTCTACTTTAAATGCGACTTTAAGTCATTATGACGTCACCGGCTCCAAAGTTTCGCTGCCTGCTAATGATTCTAAGTAAGATTACCAAACACTTTTTTAATTCGGATTACCTAACACTTTTTTAATTAAACTTTTTCAATGGCAAGTACCAGATCTAACGCCCTTTCGCACTTGACTGAAAATTTTACGACGGTAAAAATCGAGCGTTTCACAACACTATTGTGAGCTGTCAAAAACGACTTCTTACGATGCCGCTACTTTAGTGTCATTTAGCATCGTTCAAGGATTTGAAAAAAAACGTTCAGAATATCAGAAATCTATTGCACGCTATAGTAATTGACTTGAATGTTGAATGGTCCGGTGAAAACAAACTATACATACTCCTCTGTCTAGCACTAGCAACCGCTGTTAGTAAAAAAAGTCGGCAGATTAAACTATAGCAAGCCAACTCTTCGCTCCTAAATTTATTTAATTTTCGCGCTTTTTCTACTGGCAGCGGTTGGTACTTGGTAGTCATAGTTATAGTCAAAGTATATTTTATTGGGCGGGAAAATTTAAAACCACAAAATTATATAAAGTAGGTACCTACTCTGACCAACCAGCTTGTCAGTAGAAAAAGTTGGGGTGTCCATAGAAGAATTTGCCGTTTTTTAGGGTTCCGTAGCGAAAATGGCAAAAACGAAACCCTTTTAGTTTCGCCATGTCCGTCTGTCCGCAGCATAGCTCCGTGGCCGTTAATACGTTACTAGAAATCTGCAATTTGGTACAGGTAGGGTTAGTTGTGGAACATTGACACAAACGGACACAATGAAACTTTGCGATATCTCGGAAACCTGACCTTAACCGGCTAGCCCCGTCTATCAAACAAGGACGAGCTTAGGGACCCTCCACAACTCCCCAGGGTGCGAGCGACGATCGCAGAAGGAGCACGTCGCTACATGCTTCAAAGCGAATTGAACAGGAAAAGTAAAAAAAAATATTTTATATTTCGTAATTTTTTGCAAGAATACAGAGAATAGTTTGGTAGTATTTATATTTTTGTCGTATTGTATATATATACAAGTTTATCTTAAGCTAAATACTTTTTAAAATTAGTTCAAGTTTTGGCCTCGTTTTTTTATTTAGTTTAAAATAATACCCTGGTGTCTCACAATGAAACATTTTTATGTAATGTACAATGAAACAGGTCCATGTTTCGTTGTGTACTGTATAGTTTTATTGTACACCAAATGTGAAATTGCAAAAGGTTTACTATTCCTATGAGACTGTTCATTTAAACATGTTTCATGTTTAGCACCTCATTATCAACCTATTAAGGCCCATTTGTATAACCTAGGGTTAAACACTGATTAGTAGCTAGAGTGACAAATTTTACATGTACAATAAAATGGTCACTTTAGCTCCTGCTGGTGAATACCAGGCTATGTGGCTAAACCCGGGTGGTACAAGAGAGTCTACTTAGTACATTTTTAATATTTTTTGTTGACTTATTAAATTATATGCGTAGTAATAGTGGTCCATAAAACATATTTTTTTATCTTTTAAAACATTCTGTTACTACATATTTATTGTATTCACATGTCATTGTTTTCATTAAAATTTTCGGTTGCTGAATGCGCCAATGACATAAAGATTCGTTAATAAAACTAATCTTCCCAAGAATCAGTACTTTTTACTAAGAACAACCACATAATATATAGTAACCTATTTGGCTACTGTTTATGTAACTCTGTTTCAATGTTGGTTACCCGTGATATTTTTTGTTTACAATGAAACAGCTCACGGTGTTTCACTGAACACTATTATTAGTACACATTGAAACAATACACTTTTTTCAAAAAGATTTTAAGAATATATACGCAATTTTCAGAACTAGAGCCAATTTTTTACATACCATAAAGAATGATGACTATTAATCTATTTTATGGCAAAATATACGATTTTTAATTCATTCATTCATTTCATTCATTTCAATTCGCTTAGGAAATGGACTGAGTAAACTGAAATCTACTTCTTGCAAAGTGGTCTCCAATGTATCACACGTACAATAGTACAAGTGTCCGTCGATCTGTAGCTGCTCCGCTAGTTCTAATTGATGATTATCCATTAAGTCCTCATTGACGACGACTAGAAGTGGTTTTTTGGCTTCTAAAACTTCTAAGCAAGTACCTGCCCCAGCGTGACTAATAATAAAATCGGCGTTAAGTATATCGTCCTCTAAGGAATCTTTGTACTTGTATACATGTAGGCGTATACCAGATTTTTCATATTCGCCTGTTTTTAAATCGCTAGAACCGATCTGCATGGTTACTTCTTTACATCCCAAACATTTTAACGATTCCAGTGTTGATTCCATATTGTTGGTTTTACACAATGTATCGAATCGTGTCGTCCCAACGGTAACGAATACTTTTTTGTAGATTGTAGACATTATTTAGATTAGATTGGGATAAAAATAATCTAAAAACAAACATAACCTTAAAACCTAATGTCGATGACGTTGACGTGTGTCATTAGTGTCATTTAGCATCGTTCAAGGATTTGAAAAAAACGTTCAGAATATCAGAAATCTATTGCACGCTATAGTAATTGACTTGAATGTTGAATGGTCCGGTGAAAACAAACTATACATACTCCTCTGTCTAGCACTAGCAACCGCTGTTAGTAAAAAAAGTCGGCAGATTAAACTATAGCAAGCCAACTCTTCGCTCCTAAATTTATTTAATTTTCGCGCTTTTTCTACTGGCAGCGGTTGGTACTTGGTAGTCATAGTTATAGTCAAAGTATATTTTATTGGGCGGGAAAATTAAAACCACAAAATTATATAAAGTAGGTACCTACTCTGACCAACCAGCTTGTCAGTAGAAAAAGTTGGGTGTCCATAGAAGAATTTGCCGTTTTTTAGGGTTCCGTAGCGAAAATGGCAAAAACGAAACCCTTTTAGTTTCGCCATGTCCGTCTGTCCGCAGCATAGCTCCGTGGCCGTTAATACGTACTAGAAATCTGCAATTTGGTACAGGTAGGGTTAGTTGTGGAACATTGACACAAACGGACACAATGAAACTTTGCGATATCTCGGAAACCTGACCTTAACGGCTAGCCCCGTCTATCAAACAAGGACGAGCTTAGGGACCCTCCACAACTCCCCAGGGTGCGAGCGACGATCGCAGAAGGAGCACGTCGCTACATGCTTCAAAGCGAATTGAACCAGGAAAAGTAAAAAAAAATATTTATATTTCGTAATTTTTTGCAAGAATACAGAGAATAGTTTGGTAGTATTTATATTTTTGTCGTATTGTATATATATTCAAGTTTATCTTAAGCTAAATACTTTTAAAATTAGTTCAAGTTTTGGCCTCGTTTTTTTATTTAGTTTAAAATAATACCCTGGTGTCTCACAATGAAACACAATGAAACAGGTCCATGTTTCGTTGTGTACTGTATAGTTTTATTGTACACCAAATGTGAAATTGCAAAAGGTTACTATTCTATGAGACTGTTCATTTAAACATGTTTCATGTTTAGCACCTCATTATCAACCTATTAAGGCCCATTTGTATAACCTAGGGTTAAACACTGATTAGTAGCTAGAGTGACAAATTTTACATGTACAATAAAATGGTCACTTTAGCTCCTGCTGGTGAATACCAGGCTATGTGGCTAAACCCGGGTGGTACAAGAGAGTCTACTTAGTACATTTTTAATATTTTTTGTTGACTTATTAAATTATATGCGTAGTAATAGTGGTCATAAAACATATTTTTTATCTTTTAAAACATTCTGTTACTACATATTTATTGTATTCACATGTCATTGTTTTCATTAAAATTTTCGGTTGCTGAATGCGCCAATGACATAAAGATTCGTTAATAAACTAATCTTCCCAAGAATCAGTACTTTTTACTAACAACAACCACATAATATATAATAACCTATTTGGCTACTGTTTATGTAACTCTGTTTCAATGTTGGTTACCCGTGATATTTTTTGTTTACAATGAAACAGCTCACGGTGTTTCACTGAACACTATTATTAGTACACATTGAAACAATACACTTTTTTCAAAAAGATTTTAAGAATATATACGCAATTTTCAGAACTAGAGCCAATTTTTTACATACCATAAAGAATGATGACTATTAATCTATTTTATGGCAAAATATACGATTTTTAACTTTCAAATTGGCTGAGATAGGACAGTTTAAAAAGTTGAATGTTTCATTGATGGCAATAGTAAAGTTTAAGTAATATGTTTAACAATAAAACATACGTACACAATAAAACAACATAATATTTATGTTGTCACAAAGTGCATGATATCTATCGTGGAGATGCCCAGGACCCTCCCGCATTCGACTGGGTTGCAGTCATACTACGAGGACACATAAAGCAACTTTTTTTGCAATATGTCGCAGTTATCGACGACATTGTTAAGTTACAATGAAACTTGGGTTGTATACAATGAAACAGTCTTTCGGATTCATGTGTCTTTCAGTGGTATTATTAATCATTTAACAAATTGGAATCCTACTAAACTAAACCTACTCCAGCCTACCGTTATTATTAACTTTCCTTTATTTTGTATTCACAGTAAGCGTACTTATATATATGTTTCATATAACACAGTTCCAATGTTGGTTAAGTCTGTTTCATAGTTCATTGGATTTATTACATCTGTTTCAATGTAAAAATTCAGGTGTTTCATTGAATACATGTACGAGGACACAATGAAACAAATCTCATTTTTTGTTTAAAGTTTTGTAACACATATACTATTGAAAATAAGTAGAAACCAAGAATGCTATTCGATAGCCAACTAAATTGTTTATCTTCTAACACAATATCTCACTCGTAACTTCAAAAACACCAGAGATACAATGGTTTGAAATTCAGTTGTGTCATTCATCCACAACTTACCCTATACATATTAATCATGCCAACAAACTGGTACAAAAATAACGAGAAAAAAAATTTTTTTTTCGGGTACCTCCCCAACTGTTGAAGGGGGTATGATTTCTTCATTTGCTGTAATTCTATAGTGTCGGGTATCATTCAATAGGTCTCTTAAAAAGAATAAGGGTCTTAACACAAAGTGTTTTCTAAAGTTAATATTTTCGGAAATATGTATGTATGTATGTAAATTCTTTATTGTACACAAAACACAGGCAAAAATACACATTTTTACAAAGAATTTGACAGGTACAAAGGCGAACTTATCCCTGTAAGGGATCTCTTCCAGTTAACCTTTGAGCAAAGGAGTCGTCTATATGAAGCAAAAGATAGACAAACATACCGTGTACAGTGGAGAATATATTTGAAATAATCGCTCCACAAGAAAAAAAGTACCTACTCGTATACCTACTAGAAATCTGCAATTTGGTATAGGTACATATTAATCATGCCGACAATGTGGTAGAATAAAAACAAGAAAAATCTTTTTTTTTTTGGGGGATATTGCGGAGGCCCAAATGTAGAAGAGGGGATAAACCTTTTTATTTACTGTAATCCTATAGTGTGGACTGTGGAGTATCATTGAATGAATAGGTCTCTTAGAATAAGGGTCTTAAAAGAAAGAATGATTTCCGATATTTTCGGAGATATACGCTCTAGAATAATGAGTCCCCCCCCCCTCTAACTTCTGATCCGTGAGTCCAAAAAATATGAAAAAAATCATAAATAGTAGGCTTATAGAGTACTTTAAAATAAAACTACCTATTTCGAATATAATCGACCCAGCCGTTTTTGAATAACTACGGAACCTTACACTGAGGATGGCCCGACATGCTCTTGGTCGGTTTTTTTTCTGCTGACGAGTTTGTTAGACAAAGTACCTATATCTAATAGAGTACTTGTTAAAAGTTCCTAATTCCTATCTTTTGATTTATACTTGTCGCCTCTATTTTGACGGTACCTATAACAATCTGTTTAAGGGCCCATGGAAATCACTCGTACATGTTGTAAATAAACCAGCGATATGTCGAATTTATTTACAACATGTATCGCGATGTGATGATATCGCGAACTTCGAAATCCGCAAATTTTTGATTGGAGCGACGGAGACAAATCCTCGAAATTTATGATTATGAATTACCAAGTTCGCGGTAGTAGGCCAGTTGATGTAGTTGTAGATACATACCTACGGGTTTCCTTGGCATTTCAAAACGGCCTGCCCTTGCGCCAGATTCCACTGATTGACACTTTAAGCAGTTACGTGTAACCTATTTAAGTACTCCAAAATACCTACTGTACCTACCGTAACATTGTCGATTGTGATGGGGCTTTTTTAAGGCACTGATGAATGACTATACTGAACTAAAATGTCGAGCCATGCCATGCTACATGCAGGCCCTCTGCAAATTGCGAAGTAGGTACCTAGGTGTACTTACGTCACGTACCAACACATTAGAAAAAAAAAACGGCCAACAGCATGTCGAGTCATGCTCAGTATAGGGTACCGTAGTTATTCAAAAACGGCTGGATGTTCGAAATAGGTATATTTTAAAGTATTCCATAAGCCCACTATTATTACTTTTTTTTTTTTCATATTTTGTGGACCCACGGATCAAAAGTTAGAGGTGGGGGGGGACTCATTATTCTGGAGCGGTTATCTCCGAAAATATCGGAAATCTTTCTTTCTTTTAAGACCCTTATTCTAAGAGATCTATTCAATGATACTCCACAGTCCACACTAGGATTACAGTAAATAAAAAAGCTCATCCCCACTTCACCATTTGGACCTCTACAAGAACCCAAAAAAAAAAGATTTTTCTTGTTTTCATTCTACGACTTTGTCGGCAGGATTAATATGTATACCAAATTGAAGATTTCTAGTTGGTATAGGTACTAACCATAGAGTATATTATTATTGAATAATGTAGGGTAGAGTGGGGACAATTGAAACAGGTCAAGATTGAAACAAGTCAAATATCTCGGAAACTATAATGCCTACGCGTCTGACGCAACACTCAGAACAAGCGGTAGGCCATATTGCAATCCTTAACAAAAG